>VSMD01056785.1:0-19579 GCA_008750895.1 Mirza zaza | reverse complement strand
GAGAAAAGGAAGGGAGGAAGGAAGGAAGGAAGGAAGGAAGGAAGGAAGGAAGGAAGGAAGGAAGGAAGGAAGGAAGGGGAGAAAGAGAGAGGAGGATGAGAAAAAGAGCAGGAAGGAAGGAAGGAGAGGAGGGAGGAGGGAGAGCAGGGAGGAGGGAGGAGGGAGGAGTTGGGACTCAGCCTGGCTAAGCTCTTCCCATGACTCAACCCTCTGAGTTTGTACCGAGCCTGAGGGGCGGGGCAGAGCAGTTTCGTCCCCCGGGGCCCTTTCTTTTTGGAGAAAGTTCTGAGCTGTGGGCAGGGGGCCAGTCAGGGAGGGAGCTCCCCTCCCACAGACTCTGCAGGGGTCCCTGGGGCCCAGCTGTTGGGGATCTTGGGAGCATGGGGCATTGGGGGCAGACCCGGGGCCAGGCCAGGCCCCACGGCCCTATTCAGAGCTGCGGCACCCGTCCATGAGAGGGGCCGCCGGACAGCGTCCCTGCAGGGCCCAGCCCCGGCCCCAAGGGGCTCCTGAGCCCAGTGTCCTCCTGCTCCCCTCCCCCCTCCCCCGTCCCCCCCGTCCTCCCGTCCCCCCGTCCCCCCGTCCCCCCCGTCCACGGAGTCCCCTGATTACAGCAGGTCTGGAAGCTTTCTCAGCGCATGCACCCCAACCCACATGACACCTGGGGTCCCCCGTGGGCACTGCCTTCACTGTCTCCCTGGGCTCCCCGGTAGCAGCAGAGGTGGGCCATCGAGCCCCGAGTGACCCAGCCCCAGGCCCAGCTCAGCCCAGGCTCAGTGGGCAGCTGGGGGCACCTGGGACCTGGGGCCGAGAAATGTCTGAGCAGGGTCCCTCCTTCTCAGGGCTCAGAAGACCATGCCCAAGGCCATCTGCTGTCTTTTCTGGGCCCAAAGTTGGGCTGCATGTTCGGAACAGTCCAGGGACTCCAGCAACAGGCAGCAGGCAGGTGGGTCAGAGCCCTGAGCCCCCAGGGGACAGGCAGGTGGTCTCCACCTGTGGCCTGCACCACACTGCCCAGCCTGCAGGTGTTTCTGGACGGACACTCCAGGTCTGCTCAGTGGCCAGTCCTGCAGCCCTCACAGCCCACACCAGCCGGGCCTTACCAGCTCACCTGCCCAGGAGGCCGGTGCCTGTCTGGGGACTTGCCCGGGCAACACACCCTCGGCCTCTGTGCATCTGTGGGGCGCTGGCTCTCCTGCCCCGGCCTCGTGTGCAGCACGGGCTCCTGAGTGGGGACCTCTGGGGTGACGAGCAGATGTACCCTGGACACAGTCCCAGCCACAACTGGGGGCTGCTGTACTTGCAGCTGGGCCCAGGGAGGCCACCAGGCACCAGGCAGAAGTGCTGGCCAGGCAGCCGCCCAGCAGGTGTGCACCAAGCCGGCCCTGTGCCCACATTCCGTCAGCATCTCTCGGACACGGGTCAGTCAGCAAACCTTCCGGAGCCTCTCATGCGGGACCTGGGACCCAGCAGGGACAGGCCCTGCCCCGGAGGCCCCAGACAGTCGTAGTGTCAGCAGGCCGTGTGGTCAGGGCTGGGGCAAGAGGCTGAGGGGCTACGGGATGGTGCCCCGGAGGACGCCAAGGCTGAGGAGTTGCTCAAGGACAAATGGGGAGAGGTCCCTTCAGCAGAGGACAACGCTGGGGACGACAGACCAAGGAGGTCACCTGACACCAGCCACTGGGGTCCCCGGCATGAGGGGAGATGCCCACGCACCTGCAGTAGGCCGCAGCCAGCCCATTCACAGGTGCGGGCAGCTGCGTGCACACCTGGCCCGGGAGACAGCTGCCCTGCATGGGGGAGGGGAAGTGAGGCAGACTCTATTCCTGGGGTCCCCTAAACCCTGGTCCCCCAAACCCCGGGTGCTGGACCATGGCCTGTCGGGAACTGGGCCACACAGCAGGAGGTGAGTGGGGGAGAGCGAGTGAAGCTTCGTCTGCGTGTACAGCTGCTCCCATCGCTAACCATCTCCCCCAGTCCCTGGTGCCCAAAGGTTGGGGACCGCTGCTCTGCACCCCGCCTCTCCAGCCTCAGAGCGTGGGTGAAGCCCTCTAAGGTCACTGTGGATCCAGCCCAGGGAAGAAAGGCCCCAGCGGAGGACAGCAGCCAAGGACCAAGGCTGGCACCCGGTCTGGCCGTGAGCCAGTGTCATCACGACACCTCTGAGCCTCAACTTCCCTCCTAAGACATGGGGAGCATCATGCTACCTGCCCCCCAGTGGGGCTGGGTCACGGGAGGGCAAATGCCGGGATGAACACCGCAGGAAGGAAAGGGGCCGGTGGCCCGGGATGGGTGGCCAAGCCCCAGCTGCAGCTCAGACTCTCCTGGGAGCGCTAAACACGCTGACCCCTCCACACACCCGCGGACCAAGTCTCCCTGGGGCTGGAGAAGGACCTCATCTGTTTTAAGGTCGCCTGGGTTGTCACGAGGCATGACAATGTCTGTCCTGGTGCCACCCAGCGCCTGGGGCCGGGTATACAGCAGGAGCTCCATCAGCAGCACTTGCCTGTTGATTTATGTGGAGGTGTGTTCTGCTCTCAGGAATTGATTTATGTGGAGGTGTGTTCTGCTCTTAGGAGTGCTGGCATTGGCCCCACAAGAGAGGCTGGGGTGGGCCTCAGCCACCCCAAAGTCAGCAGGGCACCCCAGTATCTCCAGAGGCAAGACAGAGGGGAGCTGGCCAGATTCAGCTTGGCCGGGGCGCAGAGCCTAAGGGGCTTGTTCCCATCAGCACCTGCGGGTGGCCCCTGGAGAACTGGCCGCAGGACCTTCTCACTCTCCCATCTGCATGCTAGGCCTGCAGCCTCACCCCTGTTTCCAGGTTCCCCGGCCAGTGGGGGGGGCAGCCCCTTCATTGGTGGCCCACCCCGCCCTGGGGTGTACCCTGGGAACCTTGTCCTGGCTCCCACCGTAGGCTGGGACAGGAAGCCCAAAGTGACGTTCCCCTGGGGAGGTCTCACTGCGCTGCACCCCTCATTAGGCTTCCTGGGGGCCCAGCCCTCACTCTCCCATGGTGTCTCCGGAGCAGCTGGTGTGTCCGAGTATTCCCGTCCTCCCATGGTCCTCTCAGGGCCCCCAGCGCCCAGGGCCCAGGGCTGCCCCCCCCCACGGGAGAAGGTCCCCAGGGCCCAGGCCATCAGGACCCCCAACCTGCCCCACAATCCCTGTGGCTTAATAAAAAGGAACGGGGAGACCAGACATCTCCCGCCTAATCTGTGAATGGAAAAGCTTCACGCCCACTTGCCAGGCCGGTCCTCAGCCCAGCTGCCCACGGGGCGCTCCAGGGCGGGTGGTACAGGAGTGGGAGGCCTGAGCATCCCTCGTGCCTGTGTGCCACATCTGTAACGTGGGCCCTGTGTGCCCAGCTCTGGGTGGGCTGACGGCAGCCACCCAGTGGGCCACTCTCCTCCCCGCTGGTAGAGGCCAGGGCCGCTGTGGGCTCCTGGGGCAGACCTGGGGAGACTCCGGTCCAGGCTTCCCCCATCCCCAGGCAGAAGGCTGAGAACTTGCTTCCAAGCCAGGGCTGCAGACCTGACAATGGAAGCACACAGGTGGGGGTGCCCCAAGGAGCCCCCAAGGGCTTCGGGCCGCTGTCCTCCTCCCTGGAGCAGAGGGGGACATGGTGTGCCGAGTCTGGGAACTGCCCAGCCCCACTCTTGCCTTCTATGGAAAATCTGCTCCTCCAGGCTGCGGCTGCCGTTACATAAACATCTCCGCTGCCTCCAGGCGCCTCCTCTCCCGGGCGCTGACCCCGAGAGGTTACGGCTCTGAGAAGAAGGGAGGCCAAGCTTTGGGCAGGCGGGCGAGGGAACCTCCCAGCACAGCTGTTGGGGGCCTGGACCGGCTGCCTGCACGGGCGGTCCAGCAGAGCGCACTGCCCCTGGCGACAGGTGTGCCAAGAAAGGCAGGCTGGGGTCACACGTGAAGTCTGCCCCTCTCTCTGCGCCTCCGTGGCCAAGGGTTGCCTCCATCGCCAGCCCCCAGGACCTTCGGGACCTCTCCTGCGCCTCAGGTCCCTCCAGCCGCTCGCTCTGTCTCTCTCAGCCTTTAGGGCTCCCCTCAGGTGCCACCTGCCCACTCAGGTAGAGCCCTCAGGACGCGCGCCTCCCGTCCCGCTCACTGCCCAGGTTGGGTTGGAGAGGGGCGCTGTCTGCCCCTGGCACGAGGCCGTGAACTTTGGCTGCGCAGGAACTACGGCATGCATTTTGGACGCCCAGCGCTAAACCGGGCTTGGCACAGGATGCCCATGTCTGGCGTCGCGGTGGAGAAATAAATCAGCCGGAAGGAACACGTGGGAGGGGCTGCGCCGGCGCTAGGGGCGGGTCCGCCCGACCCGCGTGCGCTTTCCGGGGCCACCTTAGGCGGCAGTGCCGGGGGCAGGAGGAGTACATGATCACGGGGCGTCTGGGCGCGGGTCCCTCCGGGGAAGCGAGTGCGAATCCGCCGGCCAGGCGCTGGCCCAGGCTGTTCCCTCCGGGCGCCCCGAGCTCCCTCTCCAGAGGCGGCGGCCGCGGCGCCACCACCTCTCACGGCCAAGTGCTTGGGCAGTCGTGGCAAGGGGTGCCTGGCCTCTATCCCGCCGGCGCTTAAAGCCGCTGCCAGGGGCTCCGGGGAGTGAGGCCGCGGGGTTCGGGAGCAGCCGCTGCCGCCCAGGGTGCGACTGCGCCGCCCCGGCCTGGGTCCCCCAAACTTGGCCTCAGCTTCTCCTCCCACCTCGCCGGGTCCAGCGCCCCGCCGGACACGGCTCCCGCGGCCTCGCCTTCCCCAGTCGCCCCGGCCTCTTCTGCTATTGAGATGCAAATTTCCGTCGCCAATGGTCGCGGCGCGCGGCGACCGGCTAGAGCCGGATCCTTCCGCAGCTCCGTCTCAAACTTTCGGCCTCTGAAAACTTTCGAGTGAGAAGTAGTCCCCAGGCGTCCGCCCCCAACCCCACTCCTCCCGCCGTGCCCCTCAGCCCCGCGGGGGGCCGTCCCCGGACGCGCGCCCCGCCCCGCCCCGCCCCGCCCGGCGGAGGCTCAGGGCCCGGCCGGGCACGCGGAGGGGCGAGGGGTGCGGAGGGATCGGCGGGGCGGGGCCGGGGCCGGGCGGGCGCCGGGGGCGGAGCGCACCCCGGCCCTGCGCCTCAGTAGTGCGGTGGCCGCGGGAGGGAGCGCAAGAGCGCAGGGGCGCAGGGGCGCGGGCGCAGCGAAGGAACGAACGGGGCGCCCACACGGGCCCGGGGACCGCGAGAGCCCCGCGCCGCCCCGGCCGGGACTGAGAGGGCAGCAGCGGGCCGCCGCCGCCGCGGGACCGCCCGGCGCACGCGTGTGCGCCCACCCCGCCGGCCCAGCGCAGGAGGCCGCCCGGGCGCGGCGGGCAGCCGGCGGGCAGGCATGCCGCGGCTCCTGGCGCCCCTGCTCTGCCTGGCGCTGCTGCCCGCGCTGGACGCACGAGGTAGGCGCCGCTCCCCCGCGAGCCGCAACTTCCCGCGCCCTGGGAAACTTTGGCGGCGCTCTGCGCGCGCTCCGGGCGCCTGGGAGCGCGGAGACCCGGCCGCCGGGTGGGGAGGGGCGCGCGGGCGGCCGGCGGCGAGGGGGAGCTGGAGTCCCGGGCAGGGAGGACGGGCCCTCTTCCTCGGCCCTCCCCGTTGGGGCGCGTTCGCGCCGCCCGCGCCCGAGGCCGGATTTGAAGCCCCGCGTGGGGTGCCAGGGACCCCGGAGGCCCGAGCCTGGGCTCGCCGCTCACCAGCCGCGCGTGGGGCTTGCTGCCGGGACGGGCGGGCGGGCGGACTGCCTACTACTTTTCGATTTGAGTCGAGTCGGTTTGGGTTTCCTGTTGCTCCTCGGGGCCATTTATCTCCTTTCTTCTTCGCCTCTGGCCCGCCGGGGGGGGCGGATGTTGGGGCGCAGAGTGTGGGCTCTGGGGCGCCGCGTTCGCCTTTGCTGACCCGCGCGCCCCGGGCTGCGGGGCTGCGGCGCGAGGCGGGGCGAGGGGCGCGGACAGCCGGCCGCCCCGCGCCGGTGTCCCCCAGCCCGCGTAGACGACTGGGGGGGGAGAGTGCGGGAAACTCGCTGCGCAGGGCAGGGCTGACTTTCACTTTGCTTTGCGGGGTTGAAGTTTGGAAATCTTGCAGGGGGCAGAGAGTGGGAAGGGGGGGCGCTTGCTTCTTTCCTCACTTGTCATCGACGGGGTCTCTGGGAATCTAGCGACTAATTCCACTGTTCCCCCAAAAGTGGGAGGTGAGAATCATCCGTCCTCTTCAGAAAGTGGGTTCTGCGTCCCATCTCCCTCCCCCGTCGGCCCCCTCCTCCCACGCAGCCGTGGGAAGCGGGGGAGGGAGAGGCCTGAGTAATCGACCTCTTCTCAGAATGGGGTCGAATTCCTTCTGAATGGGGGATCCTCGTCCCCCCTCCCCAGGGAGGGTGCGGGGGGCGGGCTGCCCCTGGAGATGTCTGCCCTCGGGAGCAGGTATTGGGTGTCGCGGAGGCGGGGCCGGGTCCCGGGGTGCAGTCTTGGAGCCTCGGGAGGCGGCCCTGGCCCACAATGGGCTGCTCTGATTCCTAAGCGGGCGCTTTGTTGGCGGGCGGGGCGGCGGGCAGAGCAGCTGTCGCATTTTCCCACGGGCAGGGGAGCCGAGCGCGGCCACCCCGTCTCTCGCGCAGCCCCCTGGTAGAACGCGTTTGAACAGAGACACCATCTCCAGGGCTGGATGGGGGCCCCAGCCCTGCCAGGGTGTCTGGGGGTGCCGGGGTGCAGAGTTTGGGAGAGCAGCCCAAGTGGTCTCTGCTTTGCTCCGCTGCTGTCCAGGTGGCACGTAAGGCCACCTCCCCACTTTGAGCATGACCTGTTCACCCCACCACCACCACCACCTAGCCTGTTCCCCGTTCTGGGTTTCTGACTACAGAGCTCTGGGCAGAACATCGAAGTCCTTGGGTTTCTCGCCTGGCTTCCCTCGGCCCCTGCCCCCAGCAGCCCCCGGCACTGAGCGGGGTGCCTCCGAATTGGGAGGCAGATGGTGCTCCTGGTTGGGGCCTGGTGGTGGATCCTGCGGGGGGGGGGGGGGGGGGGGGGGGTAGTGAGGGCTCCGGTGCAGGCGAGCCTGACTCTCTTCTCGCGCCCTTCCCCAGGCCCTCGATGCTCCCAGCCTGGTGAGACCTGCTTGAATGGCGGGAAGTGTGAAGTGGTCAACGGCACCGAGGCCTGCGTGTGAGTACCGCCCCTTTGGGGACCTGTTGCCCCCCTGCCTTCTGCAGCAGGCCGGCAGGGGACAGAACACTAGGCCATTGTCTTCTGGAGATGGCCCAGAAGGCTGGGCGCGGTCACGTGCTGACTTTTATTGGACAAAGTCTGGCAATTACTTAATCACCAGCAATTATGCGTGTGTGGATCTGGTCTGGCTGCTGGAGGTTCCAGCACTCTTTCCAGGGGCCACTCAGGCTACTGGGGCACTAGGTGGCAGTCCCCAGCACCCCATTTCTTCCCAGTGTCCCTGAGAAACAGCTGACCTGCCAAGGGGACCCTGGGCCATACACACAGAGGCCCAGCCCCCACCACCTTGCCAACCCGGGAGCACCTGCTTTGGGCAGGTGATGCCGCCTCTGGGCAGGTGAGCCTCCCAGCAGGGAACTGACCCACCCTTTGGGCTCTCCGCTCGCCCCACCTCACTCCTCGCTGGCCTCGGGGTGGGGTTGGGAAGAGAAGCTGGAGCTGGTCTCGTTGGTGCCCGTCTCCCCGGGCTCTGTGGTGTGAGGGTCTCCGTCCTGGCCCCTGCAGACTCACCTCCTGACTCTGTGGCCCTTCCGGCCTCTGGCCTCCGTCCGCAGCTGTAGGGTGGGCGCGGGGGAGGCTGGGAAATCCTTTTGGAATCTGCCTCCTGCCCGCCCGGCCTCACGTCCCGTCAGCGGGGGAGCGTTTCTGCCGCAGCCGATGCCCTTCAACTTGAGTTCACTCCTGACGGGAATGGTGAGGAGTGTTTGGGGGCTGGCGGGAGAGGGCCCTGGAGGCCGCCCGCCTTGCCCGCCGACTGCAGATGAAGCGGTGGCTCCCCAGCCAGGCCACCCCTCATTCCAACTGCCAAGGGCCCGTCCCCTTGACAACCCCCGCCCGCTCCTGCCTCCGCTGAGGGCCGGCCTGTGGCAGGCGGGCCCCCCTTCCCCGGCCCCCACCCACCCCACACTGAAGCCAATTAAGCAGGTCTGTGAGCAGTTTAATGGACAAAGCCGATTGTGTCTTTGTCAGATGCTAATGAATGCACACTACTTTTTTTTTTTTCCGCTTTTTTGGGGCCCTCTTCTCCCCCTGCAGAAGCCTCACGGACGCTTGATGCCCTAAATCTGACTTCTTTTCATTCAGAAGCCGACAGCTGGGATTCAGGGGAAGTGCAGCCGCTATTGTTGGGGAGGCGGATTAAAGCCGTGCGATTAATTATGCGAGGCTTCCCGGAACGTGTAGCCCCCTTCCTCGCACCCACTCGGGGCGCGGCCAGGAGCTTCTCGCGTCTGCGGAGGACTGGGGAGGGCAGGAGGGGTGCCATGCTGGAGACATGGGGGGGTGCAGAGCTACAGCTTCCTTCCGAACCCCGCTGGCTGGCGTCAGGGCGAGACCCTCCGGGGCAACAAAGCAGGGGTGTCGGGGACTCTCTCCGGCGCCCCAGACCTTGGGTCTTGGCGAGCCGCGCGCAGCCCCAGCGGGCGACTGATAAGGGTTTTGGTGCCTGGCCTCGTCTCCCCCACTGCGGCCTGACGCCCCCTCCTTCTTGGCGGGAAGCCTGCCTCAGTTTGGCCTGGCAGGCGGCCGAGCTCAGCCCACAGAGACCCCATTGTGCACACGCCACAAATCCAATTAGGGGATGGAACGGAAGCGCCGTCCTCAGAGGCGCCCACCTCTGGGCAGCGCGGTGCCGCGGGCCAGGGCCACGGTCTGTCCCAGCTCTGCAGAGGCACAAGGCCCGATTCACGCTGCAGCGCCGCGGCGGGACTGCTTCGGGTCGAGCCCGAGCTCCCTCGCTGGGCCTGGGTGTGAGAGTCCCACTGGGCGTACACTTCACCTGGGGGCCCTGCCTTCCTCGTCCCGGCCACCCTGCTCGGAGGGCCCCAGCAGCTCTTCCCAGGCGTCGACGGCCAGAGCCCGGGCTGGAGGCCTGGCTCACCGGCGGGGAGAGACCCCTGCTCTTTGCTCAGAGGTGTCTGGGGCGCAGCCTTCCGGAGCCCCGCCAGCCTGGGCTCGAACCCCGGCCCTGTGGCACCCAGCCACGACCCTCGGGGAGTTCTTGGAGTCCTGGTGGTGGGTGCCGGCTCCCCGGTGGGGGGGTCGTGGGGAACGGGGAGTCCCAGTGCCAGGCACCGTAGCGCTGGGTGAATCATCTCTTTCCACCCCGAGGAGAAGGAACCTTTCTTAGAAGACGCCGTCAGGGGGTTGCGGGGCTCAGGATTGGAAAAAGTGGGTTTTGTCGGTGCCAGATGCCTTTCCGGAAGGTCAGAGTGTCACCGAGGCCTGGTCAGACCGTGGCTGGGTAGGAAAGGGTTGCCGGACACGCCAGTGGGCGGAGCGTGGCCGGTCTCTGGGCACTGTTGCGTGGGCTAGCCATGTGGCTGCCCTGTGAGGTTGGTGGCCTTGAGCAGGCCCAGGGTGGTCACTGCGGCTCTCTGCCTCGTGCCAGCCTCCTTGCCCGCTGAGTGCTGAGAGGGGTTACTGAAATGGGCTCCTCTTCTCCCCTTTCTTTTCGAGACAGGGTCTTGCTCTGTCTCCCAGCTGGGGTGCAGTGTCATCAGCCAAGCTCAGCACAACCTCCAGTTCCCGCCTTAGCTTCCCCAGGAGCTGGGACCACAGGTGTGGGCCACCACGCCCGGCAAATTTTTCTATTTTTTGTACAGACAGGATCCTTCTATGTTGCCAAGGTTCTTCTCTAAACTCCTGGCCTCAAGCGTGATCCTCCTGCCTCAGCCTCCCAAAGTGCTGGGATTCCAGGTGTGAGCGACCATGCCCAGCCCTCTTCTTTGAGGAGGGGGTGGGGAGGACTGGAGGGACCTTCGTCCTTCTGGGTGACCAGGGAAGGCTTGTTGAGGGCTGCGTGGCTCTGGGCTGGGAGTTGAGGCACAGGCAGACGAAGCCGCCGTCCTGCCTGCAGCTCAGTCGGGATTTTGCAAGGCCGTCTTCCAGGTGGCCACGGAAGTGGGCTGAGCCATCGCGCCCAGCAGCATATCTGGGAGGGACACCCAGCCAGCTGGTGGGACAAGGTTGAGTTTGAGATCTGACTCCACTGCCTGCTAGCTCCTTGACCTTGGGTCATCAGGTCACCCGGGCCTCAGTTTCCCCATCTGTAAAGCTAGGCTGATACGCAGCTGGTGTCTTGGTGGCACGTAAGGACTGCACGAGAGCCGTGCAGGGTAGGCACCGGGCGGGGGTCCGTTTCTCCCCGCCCTCCCCTGTGAGCTGACAGTGCTACTTTCAAGATCCTCTTCTTCAGTGTGTGACTGGCTAGTGGGTAAATTCAGAGAATCCAGGGGTGCATGCCGCTTGGGGAGGGGCTCCCCAATTCTGGGGACCTGTCCCCCAGGACGGCTCCAACGCAGCCCCTGAGCTTTGCCCGAGCGCCCCTCCAGGCAAAGCCGCCCGCAATGGTGGGGGCAGGGCGGACGCGTCCCCTGTGCCCCCATGGAGGTGACTTTCCAGCGTGGGGGCAGGAGAGAGGTGTCGGGGCATGCGATTAGGCACTGGGAGAGAGTCAAGGGGTCTGGAGAAGTCACTCACGCCTGGCCTCGGGGTCACAAGGCTGACATAGAGCAGCCCTGCCCCTCTTTCTCCAAAGCGCGTGTCCCTAACCACCGCCCCGTCCTGCCCCTGCCGGGGCTGCCCCAGCTCCTCTGCCGGCAAGCGGGGCTGGGGGTGTGACTTCCCTTCAGAAGAGGAGGAAGGAGGCTCAGGCGGGAAGTGACTCGGAGCTCGGCGGGTCGCTGGGCAGGGAGGGGATGTTATGCGTCTTCTGTCACCTGGTCCGGCTGTTTCCACTGAGTCACCTGCCTCGCCGTGGTTAGTTCTGATCCTTTACGCTCAGCTCAGTCTGCGAGAGAGAGGCCTGCTGCCTGCGGGGCTTCCTCTGTTTATGCTGCGCCTGGTCTTCAAGGGCGCCGGTGGCAGGAAAACATGTTTGAAAACACGCAGCGTCAAATAGAAAGTCTCACCTACTTACTTGAGCTGCAGGGGACGTCAGGAGCCCTGAGCCTGGGCAGCCTGGACTCCTTCAAAGGGAGGTGCTGCTTGGGCCGGCCCTGCCTCTGAATAGCAGCCAGAATTTTTTCCATTGAAAGAATAATAATAATGAAAGAGAGAGAGAAAACTCTGACCTTAGCAGGAAGAGGGTGGGGCAGGGCAGATGGGGCGGGGAGCTCTCCCGCAGGGCGGCCCAGGAGCTGGGTCTGGGCGGCTGGGGGCACAGGGCCGGGTGCTGGGACCCCTGGACGGACGTGGGGGTGCCGGGGAGGGGTCTCTGCAGGGCTCCAGGCTGGGGTTGCAGACCGCAGGCCCTGGGCGCTGGGAAACGGCTTCACTCCTTGTCCCCGGCACCTGGGACGGGCAGAGGGGTTGCACCCGCGGGCCGGCCGTGGGGAGGGGACCCTTCCTGTTCCGAGTCCTGTCTGCACACAGTGGAAGGATGTGGCTTTGTAGAGTCGCTCTCGCGTCTCGATTGCTTTCCTCAATGACGCAGCGATCGCAGCTGCCCGCTCCCCACGGCGCTTTTGCCAGCCCTGGCCCCCGGCCGGCGTCGTCTCCGGCAGCTCTGGGGCCTTCCTGGCGCTTTGTCCCGTTTCGTTTATAGGTGGAAGAGCTGAGGCTGGGCAAGGGGGCGGGGATCTGAGGCCAGCTTGCGTCACCTTTCGCCGTGTGCAGGCATATCCAGAACCTTCCAGACCTTTCCCAGAGGCTGAGGAGGAGACCTCAGCGGCTTTAACGAGCGCCTGGCCTCCGGGCAGTGTGACGGTTTGGCGAGGGCGTTTCTTCTGCCCGAAGTTTCCCCGGGCGGGCCTGGCTCTGATTGGCTGTGCCCCTCACTCCACGTCACCTCCCTGGGCCTCAGTTTCCCCCTCTGTATGTGAGGGGGTTGGGTCTGGCGGCCCTGGACCCCCATCCAGCCACATCCAGGATCAGGCCAGGGGTGGTGGTGGGCCGTGGGGTCTGGTCGGGGCCCAGCGTCCACCGCTGGCCTGCTCGGCCCGGGGAGCCCCTGCTGGTGGGGGGGTCAGCGGTTATGGGAGGACAGAGGGAATCCCTTCTCCAGAGTGGCCTGGTCCCTGAGGACATGAGGACTGGATTCAGGGGATAGACCTGTATACGGGTTTTTGGGGTGATGAGTTGCACGAACTATAGCATTTGCCTGTTTAACCATTTAAAGTGTGCAATTTAGTGGCATCGGGTACATCCACAAGGTTGTGCAACCGTCCCCTCTAACTAGTTCCAAACTTCATCACCCGAGGTAGAACTTCTGTACCCAAAGCAGTCACTCCCTACCCCCACCCCAGCCCTGGCACCCTCGGATCTACTCTCTGTCTCTGTGGATTTGCCCGTCCCAGACGTTTCGTGTGAATGAAATCGTGCCGCGTGTGGCTTTCTGCATCTCACTGCCTTCCCTGAGCGTGATTTTTTTTTCCAGCCGGAAAGGTGGGTCTGGCCACGGGAGGCGGGTGCGAGCCGTGCAGCTCCGGCGCCTGCCGTGTGCGAGGCTGGTGCCGCGGGAGGCCTGCTGGGACAGGGCCAGGGGCAGGGGAGCCCCCCCCGGCAGAGGGAGCCACGGGCCATGGTGGGCAGTGAGGCCTCGGATGTGTGTGGGCAAGGCCGGGCCTTCCTCTCCCCGAGAGCCACAGGGCTGACTCCAGAGCAGCCAGCCACCCCGGTCAGGGACTCACCCGGAGGCCACAGGGCCCTCGCGCTTACACACAGAAGGTGTCCCCGTCAGCCTGCCTCGGGGGTCAGGGAAGTGCCGTGTTCCCTACGGGCACCTGTCTGGCTGCTGACAGCGGTGAGGATGCCCTTCTCTCCTGCTCAGGCAGGTGCGTGAGTTTCGGCGTCTGAATTCCCGCTTGTCCCCAGGGGCAGTGGGGGGTAGGTAGATGGCCCTGGCGTTTGGGGGTTGCTTCTGCGTATCCCAGAGACCCTCGGAATTCTGGGAGCAGCGTTTTGCTGTCACGTGGCCCTTTATACTGTAGCTGCCCCACACAACCCTGCACCCCAGGTGTCCTCAAACTACGGCCCCCCACGGGCCACATGCGGGCTGCCTAACGCATTTATCAGGCCCTCCGGGTGTTTTTGCTGCCGCTGCCTGTCCTGCTTAGCAGCCGACTTGTCCCGGGCCCACAGCGCGCACTCTCCAGCGGTCTGAGGGACAGTGAACTGGCCTGCTGTTTAAAAAGTTTGAGGACCCCTGCTGCACCCCTTGCTCTGGGGTCTACCCCAGTCTTCTGAGGGGGGCACCACCGCTCCACCTGCCTGCCCTCCCCTTCCCCCGGGCCAGGCACAGAGACAGTTTGGCTGCAGAGGGAATCAGCTAGTTAAGTGTCGCCCCCTCCTCTCCCGGCCTGTGGCAGAGCTGCTGCTCTGAGCAGGTGCCCGTAGGGTGGCTGGCGGGCACCTCTGGGGGCCTGGCCTCTCCTGCCCACCCCCTCGGTGGGAGATGACACCCTCCCGGAGCGCCCAGCCCCTCAGCACAGGCCGGGGCCACCTGCATGGCTCTGATGCTGCTGAGCCGAGAGTCTCAGGCTCTCTTAGGGGTGGGGGGACCTGAGCCTCCTCCCGCCTGTCAGTGGGGCGTCCCGGCCGCGGTTCCTGTGATCTCCTGGAAGGAGCATCCGGGGTCCTGGTCTCCAGTGGGCCTTGGCGGGGTGCACTGGCAGCCCTCACCCCCAGCACCCGCACCCGTGGTTCCCAAATGCTCACAGCTGCCCGGCCCACCGGGCTTCTCTCGGGACCAGGCCAGGCCCAAACGCTGCCCGGACCCTCCACCCACAGAGAACCCACCCTGCCAGGACGGGGGACCACCGCCCACAGAGCACTGGCCCCAGCCTCGGCCACACCTGTACGGGACAGGTGGGCACCAGTGGGAGGTGGGCCATGCCCTAGGTTGCTGGTTGAGTCTCCCCGAGGAAGCGGCCGTCTCATGACTTCCAGGCCACCCGCAGTGAGGACGGGCCGAGCTTGCCGCCAGTTCTGTGGTCCTGGCTCCCGTCACCCCGCTTGTGTGTCGGTCGCGTGTGTCTCAAGTGCTTGGATTGGTTGTTTTTTTAAACGGGATAAACGTCCCCTTGTTCTGTTGACACTGTTAACTTGCTGAACAAACTCCCCTCCCAGGTAGCGAAAAAGGCCAGCCTGACCCCAGCCCAAGCCAGGGTCTCGGGGCGCCGGGTCAATGCGTCAACGTTTGCGCGAGTGCGGTGGACCCCCGCCCCCGCCGAGAGCCCTCAGACCTGGGCAGGGGGACGCCGGGCTGGAGGTCAGCAGGAAACCAGGGTGCCGCTCCAGGCCTCCTGCCCGCTTCGCCGTGCGCGGGTCGCCCGGCGTGAGTCAGCGCTGGGCCTCGGGGGCGGCCGGCTTTACTGGGGACGCGGTCGTGCCTGGTCAAGTCCGGGGAGAAGCCTGCACGCCGTCACTTTCCCTGTGGCAGGTCTCCCCCGGCCAGGCGGCTCCTCGGAGGCACGTGTGTCGGAGGGTGGAGCTCCCTGCCTGGACGTCACCCCGCCGTAGGCCCTGCCCCTCGGAGGGCCGTCTCACCAAGCCCGTCCGGTGGTCCTGGCCCTGGTGAGGTGGCGCTGCCCCGTTCACGCGCCGGCCGGGCACCCGGGCCCGGCCCGGCACCCGGGCCCGGCCCCACCCTCTCCAGGCCGCCCCTGGGAAGGCGGGGGGTGGCGGGGGCTGAGCGGCAGGGACCCGGTGGCGTGGGCGTGGGGCCCGCCTCCCACGCGCTCCTCTTGGTTTCGGTAGACGAGCAGAGATGACTGTTACTGGAACAGGAGGCCTGGGGGAGCTGCCGGAGTCGGGGCGCATTTCCAGGGGGTGGTGGGGAGCCCCATCCGGAGGCGGGGGAGGGGCGGGTGGGCGCTGCCGTCTGGCCCACTGACGCCCCCTCCCCCAGGGAGACGGCCCCTCCCTCCTTTCCCTTTCAGCGTCAGAGCAGGGGGATGGCCTCGCTCCTGTCCCCTGGAGGCCAGGTGGGGAGGCCGGGCAGGACTGCGTGTCCCAGCATCCAGCCTGTGACGGACTCAGACCTTGCTGGCGTCCTCCCCGGTGGGCCCAGGGTCCGGCGTCCGGCCCCGCACAGGTGCCCGGCTGGCAGTGTCTGGGGTGCACACCTGGGCCAGGCAGACATGGGGCAGGGCCGGGACCAGGCGGGCGGCTCCAGGCGTCTGGAAGTCCTGCTCCAGCCGCAGTCCAGTCTGGTCGGGGGCCCCCCCTCCCCCGGCCTTTGCCCTCGGCCAGGCGAGCCCCCTTGCAGCGCTGTGTCCCGCCAGGCCCGGAAAGGGGCGAGGCCGTGGAGCTGGCTTATTTCTTCTGCGTGGGGTTTGTGTGACCTCCGGCTGCTCCGTCGTCTCTCTGAGCTCACCTTCATCCTTAGAAGGGGGAGCCGGCCTCCCAGGGGGTGCACCAGTGTCCCCGGGTCCCTGACGGGTCAAAGTGCATCCTCCCTGCTGGTCTGTTGTGTTGTATTTTTAATTTTGCGTCTCGTTTTGAGATCGTTGCAGACTCATACAGGCTATAGGAAGTCATAGCTCGGCCCCATGTGTGTGCGCCCTATGTCCCCAGCGGGAACGGATGGGTCAGCCTTGGAGCTCCTCACGAGGCTGCCGGGCCTCCCCTAGAAGGGTCTCCCAGAGACCAGCCGGCCCCAAGACGTGGCAAGGTCGGGAGGTTCAGTGCCCTGCAGGGGCAGAGGGTCTGGGACCTGCTAGGCCTGGCCAAGAAGCCCCCACTTTCCCCACAGGGAAAAGCACCCCCAGACAATCCTTGACCTGTGCCAACTGTCCTGGGACCTCCTCCTGTCCCCAAGGCATGACCCTGCCAGGCAGGCCCCTGCCCAGGGCTGGGTGCACTTGGCTGCTTCTGCCTTCTGGAGCTTGCCGTGTCCCGAGGTGCCGGCTCCGGGCCGGGGCAGAGCGGGGGCTTCTGTGGACGCCAGGTGCCCGGGGCCTGTGGAGCCAGGGCTGGGCACTGGGGCGCAGCTGGCGGGAGAGGGGTACACCTGTTGGAGGAGGCTTCTCTGCAGCCTGGGCAGAGAGAAAGGGGCTGAGTGTTGTGGGGGTGAGGGTGACCTGTGGGGTCACCTTGAAGCCTGCCACCCCCCCGTAACTGGGTCAGGAGCCCCTCCTCTGGGCAGAGGGTGTCCACCAGAGAAGGCGCTGCCGGCTCAGGGTGCTGCGTCTGTGCCGCCCTCCCGGTCTGGGAGATGAGGTAGTCAGGTGTGAGGTCTGGGCCGCCGGCAGGCAGCTGGAGGCTGCAGGGACACACACCTCACCCTCCTGCTTGTGCTGGAGGAAGCTGCCCTGCTGGGTGTCCGCTGCCCAGGCCCTGGCAGGAGAGGTTGAGAGCTTCGAGTTATAGGTGGTGTGGGCAGAACCTGCCGTGCCCGTTTGCCCATCTGTAAAATGGGCCCAGCACACATGCCCAGGGGATCAGTGAGATCGTGCTTGTAAAGTCCACGCACGTGAATCAGGAGGGGCGTGGCCTCAGGTCCTTGGGGCCGGACGGGTATGTGCTGGACAGATGGAGTGGGGTCCTCGTGCCCTGCCCCAGCGTTCATAATGGGGTGGGGGGGGCTGGACGTGGAGCGGGCACCTCTGAGTGGCTCACTTGGAGGGAAAGCACCAACCCCGCCCCGGCTGGGCGGCCCCCGCCACCTCCGGAGACGGCACCTGCTCCGCAAGCAGAGGTGGGAAGCTGCTGGAATCATTTTGGCTTTGGTATTGAGCTCAGTCTGCGATTGCTGACTTAGGTAATGGACTTGGATTAAGCCCTCCCAGCAGTGCCCGCCCCGAGCCTGAGCCCCGAGGGTGCAGGGGGCTGTGCTGGGAGCAGTGGCCCGCACGGCAGGCACGGCCCTCCCTGCCCCCCGGGTGGTGCAGGTGCCGGCCCAGGAGGCAGTGTGGGTGGGTGGCTAGCGTCAGGGGAGCCTGGGCGGGGGCACAGGCCCAGCTTTGCCTACAGCTCAGGGCTCCGTCGCTGGGGGCCCGGGTGGGAAACTCCTCCACAGTGGGGCAAGGGGGGCGTTTTCCACCGTCTGACAACCTGTGGGACTCTGGTGACTCTGGTTCCCGGGTGGCCCCAGCTGGGCCGTGGCAGGACTGGGAGGGTCCGGCCAAACACAGGTGGCCCTGGCCGCTGCGGCCCACCCAGCCTGGCCATCTCCGGGAAGTGGCCTTTCCCTCCCTCCGACGGGACCTGCTTCCCAGCACGGAGGGGTGGGGGGGGCAGCGAGCCCGGCCTCCGTGGGAAAGGTGGCTTCCCGGAGGACGGCCGCCGCCTCCCCCTCCACACAAAGGGCTTCCCCCAGCCAGGGAAGGAAGCCCTTCCTGACTTCCTCCCGCCACCCAAGGATGCAACTGGGGGAAAAGATTTGCGGACAAAAGAGCGAGAGTGCTGGGAACAGCTGTTTGGGCCGGAAGGCTGGGCCGGCTCAGACCCCGCTCAGTCCCAGGCGGGGCCCCTGTGGCCAGCCAGGCACCCCCCACCCTCCCACTGGGTTTCCTCTCTGCCCCTGGTCTGAGGAGCGGCTCACCTGGGCCCCCCAGAGGGCTGCCTCTCACCTGGGTCCCCCAGCTCCCCGGCAGCCCCGAGTGCCCCTTCCCCCTTGCTGGGGCCCCAGGGGCAGGCCCCAGGGGCAGGCCCCGCGCTCCTGGGAGCAGCCCTGGCCCAGCCGCCCGTCCTGGGGCAGGCGGGACCGCAGGGGGTGGTGGAGGCAGCAGCCCCACCTGTAGCCCCAAACCCATGGTCGGTGCCCCTGTGGGCAGCAGGCCCAGGGCGCCCTGAGCCCCTGCAGAGCCTCCTCCCTCTCTCTGTCTTTCCCACCTACAGCGGGGAAGGAGCCGGGAGCAGAAAAGGAGGGAAGGGCCAGGCGGCGGCAGGGGCCAAGTCCAAAGCCCTCCACGCTGGCTGCAGGCTCTTTCGCTGGTCCTCTGACAGGTGTTGGGACAAAGGTTCCTGGCAGGTGGCCCTCTGTCTCCCTGTCCCAGGGGCTTTGGGGAGGTGACGTGAGCAAGAAGAGGTCCACGTGTCTCCCTAAGGCTTTGTGTGCTGGAGCTGAGCCGCGCTGGCTGTTCCCCACGGGGAGGGACCCCCGGGCCCCTTCCCAGCCCATGTGAATGCCTCATGTTTCGGCAGCTGGGGCCTCCTGGAAGATGGGTGGTCCCCACTGGGATCCGGGGGGCCTTGGACCTGCCTCTGGGCAAGGGAGGGGCTGAGGTCCCAGGACTCCCCCCGATGCCAGAAGCCTGCGCCAGGGACGGAGCTGGCCCGTTGACCTCATGAGGCCCTGCTAGGGGGAGCACCCCACAATCCGGGGTCTGGTCCCACCTCCATCCTGTCAGTCCTGGGCCTCCCTCGCCCCCTCCAGCAGGGGGGGCCCACCGCGCTGTCTGCCTAGTCCACGGCCGGTCCCGTTTGCGTTGGAGGGTGACGGGTGGGCCCTGCTGTCCCCAGAGCCAGGGGTGGGGACTGCCTATGCTGGCGGTTTGGGGGGGCAGGCAGCCGGCCTGACCGGGTCTGCGCTGAGCACGGCAGCGTTGGGCCCTGGGTGGGGGATGTCCCCTCGACACCTGTTGAGCTCACAGAGCAGGAGCCCCTTAGGGCTGGGGGAGGGGGTGCTCCTAGGCAGGCCTGGCCCAGCAGGCAGGGGTGCCTGAGACAGGCAGGACCACCTGGGGACGGGGTCTTAGCAGGCTGTGGCCCAGGCTTTCTGGGAGCAGCAGCCGTGAGGGTATCGTGAGGAGATAACCCGCCTCACTGCCCTGTGAGTAGTTGCCGTGCAGCAGGGAACTGTGGCCTTTTGCCGTGGGGGGAGAAGGCCTGGGATTGAGGTGAGGCGGGGCTGGCGGGGAGTCCTGCCTTGCCTGCCACACCTGGGGCAGGTCTGCTGAGGATAGGTGGAGCCGTTAAGGGGCTAGTGTAAGCCAGACAGTGCCCACACCACTGTCCCTAGGGCTGCAGGCCGCCTGACCCCCAGTGCAAGGGGCCAGGGGTGTGCAGAGCTGTGACTTTTTCGTGGAGAGGCACAGCCTGGCACACCAGAGTCCCCACCGCCCGTGCATACCTGAGAGTCCCCACTACTCCTGCACACCTGAGAGCCCCACCACCCCTGCACACCTGAGAGTCCCACCACCACCCCCACACACCTGAGAGTCCCACCATCACCCCTGCATACCTGAGAGCCCCCACTACTGCACACCTGAGAGCCCCACCACCACTGCACACTTGAGCGTCCCCACCCCACACACACCTGAGATTCCCACCATCAGCCCTGCACACCTGAGAGGCCCACCACCACCCCTGCACACCTGAGAGGCCCACCATCACCCCTGCACACCTGAGAGCCCCACCACCACCCCTGCACACCTGAGAGTCCCAC
>VSMD01056781.1:0-31964 GCA_008750895.1 Mirza zaza | reverse complement strand
ATGAGTGGATTAATAAAATGTGGTATATGTATACCATGGAATACTACTCAGCTTTAAGAAACAATGGTGATATAGCACCTCTTGTATATTCCTGGATACAGCTGGAACCCATTCTACTAAGTGAAGTATCTCAAGAATGGAAAAACAAGCACCACATGTACTCACCAGCAAATTGGTATTAACGGATCAACACCTAAGTGGACATATAGGAGTAACATTTATAGGGCGTCAGGAGGGTGGGAGGGGGGGAGGAAGGGATGGGTATATACAACCACAACGAGTAAGATGTGCAACGTTTGGGGGATGTACACACTTGAAGCTCTTACTTGAGGGGGGAGGAGGGGATGGGCAATATATGTAACCTTAACACTTGTACCCCTATAATACGCTAAAATAAAAAAAAATTTTTAAGTCACATTTTCTAAAATTAAATTAATTTGCCATAATGTATACAATATTATGGGAATAAAAGAATTGGCTTTATATACTAAAAAATCTGCATTTGGAATATTTGAGATGACATATTTCAAAGAACCAAAATATTACTGAAATTAAGAAGGCTGAGACGAGCTCACAGAACTCCACTGCTGTCTCCCCGCATCCCACTAACCTGACTCAGCAGTCACTGACAGACCTGCCTCCGCCATCCAGTCTCAGGACAATGTTTGGTTGTTTGGTATGAAGTCTCAATCACTTACTCCCTGCCAAATCCAATTATTTCTTTTATGCTCATTTTCTTCCAAAGCCTTATCCAAGCCACATTCAACTCCTAAAAGACAGTCACCTCCTTTGAAACCCTTTAAAGGGGAGTTTGCCAAATGTGTCCATCTAATCAGTCCTGCTGAAAGTCCTCATCTAATGGTGAAGAACAAATACAAATGCCCTTGGGAGACCTGCAGTCACCACACTACTCTCCCATTACATACATGTGCCAAGCGACCACAACCAACCATGTGCCCTAGGAAGGCTTTCTCAGATTTTTCCCTGGCTCTGCCTTCACACTCAGAATGGCCTGACGTGATCTTCTGTGTCCCTCAAGGCCTTTCCAATCCAGTTTAAAGCAAGCTCTCAGTTGCTGTAGACTCAACTGGTGTAAGTTTTCTGTCCATTCTAGAATCCTAATGGCACATTATAAAGTTCATCCAATTATAGTTATCCATGACCTCCAAAATAGACCTCAACTCAAGCAATATAAAGCCACACCTTGATAATAACTAACATTACGTATAATATTAATTGTTGTATGTGCTGCTTTTTACCTTTACCATTACATTATAATCCTTACAACAGTACCACAGAAGTAGATATGACCATTCCCATGTTAGAGTAGGGAACCTGGATATAAGATTTCATAGAATTCACAAAGTAGGTCTTTCATCATCCTGATACCCACTCATAGGTGGTGGTTTTCTAAGTGAGAGTAAGCAGGCACAATGCAGTAAGACCCAACCCAGGTCTGAAGTCAGAAGACTGGATTTGAGTCCAAGCCTACACCTTAATGGCCATGGGACTTTGAAGTAGGTGCTGAGCAGGATGGTCTAGGGCAAGATGGGTTGAATTTAGTCACAGATTCAACAAAATCTGTCAAACTGCTCCAGCAAATGCTTCTTATGACCCATTGGAAGCTAAACTGGCTGTGACCTTGAAGCCTGAACCTGAGTTTTCATTCTGGTTTTGGCATAGCCTCATACACCTCTCAGGATCTCCTTTTTGACTTCCCAAGATTAATGGCATTTTTGACGTTATTTGGCTCACTTACGTGAAAAGGACATTGCTCTAATTAATATATCAATCCTTGCAATAATGACATCTCAACTTCTCAAATAAATGCCAGAGGTAGCTATCCACAATCTCGTGGCTTACAGAGGGATTGCCAATGCTGAGACAGGAACTACCACTTGTCCAGGCTTACCAAGTGGCTTGCCTTACACCACGCTATTTGAAGTATCTCATTGCATCCTTACTACCGCCCGTGAGGTAAAGCTTATCTATTAATCACCATCCTTTCAGAGGTGAGAAGCTGGCTCAGAGATTTAAGGTACTCTCACTAAAATGAAACTATTGGGGAGTGGCAGATAGAGGACTCAACCCCGGGACTCCAAAGCTCCTCCTCACCCTCTGCTTCCTGGAGGAGTACGGCAAATGGAGAAGGAAGGAGGGCAGACTCTATCATGCGCTTGGAGGAAAACATCTACAACGTGGGAAGATTTGTTTTCCCATTCAATTACGAAGCAACTCAAACCATGAGAAAAAGTCCTCATAACTGTAGGGTACTGAAACCTATTCCTTACCCTCTGCTTCTCAAGGAGGTACACGATGAGATCGGTCTGTACAAGGGATCCTGGATAAAACCCAAAACTAAGTTGGCAGATACAGATAAATTTTCCCCAATGCATCTAATCCCCAGTTAAATGCATTCCCAGAAATCTATTTCTGAAGGTTTTGCTCATGACAAATACAATAAGAGATCACAATAAGTTTAATACAATAAGAGATCACAATAACTCCTCTGGAGGTTTCTGAAGACCATGTGTCAGGCCAAGAGCCTCAAGGGAAGGACAGAGTTGTTTACTTGTCTTTCTATCCGGAGCCTGGCATAGCATCTGGGCTCTTATCAAAGAGACAAATCATCCATTTATGTAGTGATCCTGAAAATGATCCTGACTTTGGATGCAAACAGCCCTGACTGTACTGCCCTGGCCTTCAGTGCAACAGTGCACACAAAACCTGGGTCAGGTGTGTTTCTTCCTGCATTTTGTTTTGCTTAGAGGTTGTTGTGAGATAGCCAACTGAGCTATTTAAGGCATGGCTGCTAAACATAGAAAGGCCATTTAAGGGCTAAGAAACATTTATTCAGCATAATTGTCTCGTAGCTCCATGTTATTGCCAAAGCAAAGAGAACTGTGTGGTTTGGATGCTGGCAAGGGGCTGGCCGGAGTTCTTGGTGAACCTTCGTGGAGGCCCTTAAAGTATACTCAGATCTCAACTGATCACAGTTTTAAAGTATAATAAAGATTAAAATAGAAAACTACTGATGAGACCTTAAAGTAAATGAACCCAGGAAGCTTGTCCATTTTTATCTTTAAACTCTTTTTTTTTTTTTTTGGGTGTTAAATGATCCTTTATTGAAATATTTTCCTTTGTACTTTTTAACTAGCTGTGCATTCCACTGCACCACTGTTGATGTCATCTATGATGTCATGTGGGTGGTGGCCATCAACATTGCAACCCACAGACTGGGCAGTGCCCAGAATCTCTTTAATGGTTCCAGAAAGTTCTCTGGCTAAAGAGCGGTGCCGCATCTGTCTGGCAATATTGACAATCTCATCAAAAGTGATATTTCCGTTGTGTTTAATGTTTTTCTGCTTCTTTCTGTCTCTTGGTTGTTCCTTGAGGGCTTTGATGATCAGGGCAGAGGCAGAAGGTACCACTTCAATCTGGGCCTGTTTTGAATAGTTAGTTTCACTGTAATCCTCAGACCCTTCCAGTCACCGGTTGCCTTGGCGATGTCATCACCAACCTTTTTTGGAGACAGACCCAGGGGGCCGATCTTGGGGGCCAGGGCAGACGTGGCACCGACTTCGCCGCCGGTGCACCTCAGGTATACGACTTTGATCTCGTTGGGGTCGAACTTAGGCGGCATGGTGGAGGCGGCTGGTGTCGGATGAACCCGGATTCGGGACGACCAAAGAAAGTTGCACCTTGGCCGCCTCCGAGCCGAAAACCGAAAGCTATCTTTAAACTCTTAAGGTCTAAGAGACATCTTTAATTCCTCCTTTTCCTTAAGATGTTAAGTCAAGTCTGCTACCAAGTCTTTTTCTCTTGAAATCCCTGCTCTCTATTCCTCCTGCCACCACACTATCCCAGCCCCTAATCATGTACTGGAGCATCCCCTAGGTGATTTCACCAGTCTAATGGCTTTTATAAAAGTGGTTTTAAATACACAAAGGTTCAGTAAGAACCTCACTATCACATCTGTGCCACCAGCCTGGACTTCTTCCTAAATAACTCCATCTGCCTGCTAAATGGCCAGTCTACTTCCCACATGGCACTTTGAAACTTCTGCCACCTCCCTCTGAGAGTGACATCACCCTCATGGCTCCACCTACCACTCCAGGAATATGATTCCAAAAAGCTCTCTCTTGAGCCCGGACTTCTCCAGGTTCAAATTTCCAATTAAATACAAGTTCACTTTTACTTGGATAACCCACTCTCACTTCTAACACAACATTTGCAAATTTAACTTATCTTTTCCCCAAAACTGGCTCTCCCATCTTCATTGATTGCTCAATTTTTATACATGACATCACCATACTCCCAAGATAGAAACCCTAGAATTAATCTTTCCTTTTAAGTCTCAATGTGCTTGGTATAGATTACTATTATAAAACTTCGTATATATTACAATTCTGGAGACTGCAAAAATGGCCACAATTCATCTTCTTCCCACCTTGCAATGTGTCTTTTCAGCTCCTCTCATCAAGAGGTATGGCCTATTTCTCTATACCTTGAATCTGGGCTTGCCTTGTGACTTTGGCCAAAAGAATGCTGCAGAACAGAGGATGTGCCAGTTCCAAGCCTAGGCCTCAGGAGACCTTGCAGGCTTCTGCTCTCTCTCAGAATCCTTCCCACTGCCACGAGAACCAGCCCAGGCTAGCCTGCTGGATGAAGAGAGATGCGTGGCCTGGCTGCCCCTGGCATTCCTCCTGACAGCCTGCCAGTCCTCAGAGCAGAGCTTCTTCGCTGACTGCAGCTGATCAGACACACCACTGAGTCTAGCCAAGACCAGAAGAACTGCCTAGCTCAGTCCAGGCCATCTACTGACCTACAGAATCTTGAGCTAAATAAGTAGTTGTTGTTTAAAGTACTAATTTTTGGAATGGATTGTTATACTACAATACATACCATTACAAAATTTAACTCAGTGCATTAGAGGAAGACATATAAAAATGTCCTAGTATATGGAAAGCCCTCAATAAACGTCCTGTGCCACTCCAAATGCAGTTATGCAGAAGTCAGCCTTCCCCCAGACTTTGCTCCTCAAGGGCAGGGATCCCATCACATCCACATCCATATTCTCAACACCCAGCACAGTGTCCAGCACAAATGTAGAGGAGGCTCAAGATATGTGTTAAACAACTGTCAAGTGAAGATTTGAAATATTTGCACTTTTAGGGCAAATTCTTTTTAAATTACAATTAATACACTACATTGCATAAATTAGAATACATCACATTTAAACGTAGGCAAGTTACTTAACTTCTAAATATCCATTTCCTCATCTATAAAAACAATGGATAAGAGTACCTTGCTCAAGTAATATTTCTGAGGTTTAAATACAATTGTTCATGTTGCATGCATAGCATAATACCTGGCACATAAAAAACCATATATACGTGTTGGGAGTTATTACCCATTTGTTTTTCTCTTTCCAAGTAAATTATTACAAGCTACTTAGCCATAGCGCTGTTATTTTCTGCGTAAGGCAGTGCTGAGCATGTAGCACACGTGCTAAGTATTTCATTAACAGACTGATTACACACACTGCACAAGAAGCTCAATAGCTTCCCACTGCCCATTAAAATTTCAACTACTCTATGTAGTAATAATTTAAAAATCTTACCACTTCATCAATCCCATGTTATGTAGTATCACATACTATATCAATTAGAAAGACATTCAGGTACAGGCAACAGAAACCTGAGTAACAGCGTCTCAGACAAACAGTTTTACTTTTCCATGAAACAAGAAGCCCGAGAAGCAGGCATGTGCTGTCATTCACCCAGTGGCTGTCAAAACCACCACAGCTAGTTACTCTGATTCCCTCAGCCTCCTCTCATGGGCACAAGATGGCTGCCACAGCTCCTGGCAACAGGGTAAGCATGGGGCAGTGATAGCCATATCTGCTCCTATTATGTGAAAAACAGAAGTTTCCTCAGGGCTGCCTGCCATCTTCTCCTTACGTCTCAATGATGTCCCATGAGAGAGAAAGAGAAAGCAAGCAGTTAGCTCTTCCAGCCTCTGAGGCTGTGGCAGACTATTTCCCAAAGAGGCTCACTAATATATTTTACTCTGCATGACCTTCTTAAACTATGACACTGAAACTTCTCCATTGATGACAGATATTTTAAAGCTTAATTACATTCAGCCACAGTATTCTTTTTTTCCCCTACTACCCTGGCTTCTTAAATCTGGTACAGGTTCTTGTTCACAGAGATCTCAACATATTCCAGTATCATGTATACCAGTTACTCCAAACACTGTACAAGGTAAAGAGTAGGTGTTTAGTATGTGTATATGAAACCGAATGCCCTGTGTTTTATGCTACAGTTTCTCTTACAAACCCCTCCTTCAACATAAAGCCAGCCTCCTCCTTACCACCCAGTAACAGGCTGTGTCTTTTTCTTCTTCAAATTCAGATCAAATCTGTCTCTGTAGATTCTTCCCTGATTAACTCTTCCCAATCCCAGAGAGTGCCTCTCACTTATCCTTGTTGTCCTGCAAATTCCACACCTTCTCATCCTCCCCACTTGTCCCATGACACTGGAACTGTGTGTACAGTCTCCTCCTCAATCCCATTCCCCTATTAGTGAGGGAAGGACCATATCCTAGTCATCTTTTTATCCCCAGCACAAATGCTGACACATAGCAGGGATTCAACAAATGTCTGTTGGACAGAGGAAAAGGAACACACTGAATTGCCAACTAACAAAAAAGAACCTATTAAATAAAAAAAAAGTCCATTTAACTGCTTAACTTATATTTGAGAATCTAACTTCTTTAATGCCTAGTTTAGGTAAGGACAAGGCCATAGTTTCAAAGAGAAAAATAACACCCTAATAACTATGTAAACATATCAAAAATGTCTTTAACAAACTACTTTGGGAAAATGCTGCATTTCACACCTGTTTTAAAACAAAAATATGATGAGTCCTAGGAAGTACCATTCCTGAATAAATTCGCTGCTGAAAAGCTGAAACCAGAATTCTCACATAATGGTAGTGGGTACAGTATAATATTTCCCCGATTCATTGTTACTCTTGTTGGAAAAGGGCAAAGCTCTTACAAACAACTTTCACTACTTCTAAGATAGGAAAAAGTACAACAGTGAATTTCTGAAATTACATGGAGAATGAAGGAATAAACTGTGCTGCCTAAGTCAGTAGCAGACTGGAAGCAAAATCCCTGACCTCCTCTTGTACCCATCTGACAATTCTCCTCCTCAATCTGGCAGAGCTCCTATGATAGAACACAAAATGGGGAGCTGATCCTAGAAGACTAAAGTAGTAATTATCTTCTTGGAATTTCATAATTCTTCCCAACTTCTTTCCATTTTTTGGAAAAAAAATCAATGTAACCTAAAGAATATCACCCATATTTGCAATACATTCACACTACCAGTTCACTCCTAGAAAGTGTCTGCTATTCAGTAATTTTTTTTTATATGGGGTCATGCTATGTTGCCCAGGCTAGAGCACAGTGGTCATTCACAGGCAAGGTCATAGCTCACTACAGCCTTGAAGCCTTTCCCACCTCAGCTTCTGAGTAGCTGGGACCACAGGCACCTACCACCACGCCTGGCTGCTGTTTATTTCAGATGAGCATGTGCATCCAAGAAGGCCTGTGCATTATTATGTTATTAATAGTAACCTAATGGCACTTTTAAAACAACTCAAGAAACAGTCTGTACAATCAAGGTTCCCAAATAGCACGATGTGTCAACATAGAGATTCACGGTTTCCTGGTTTGATATGTCTTGCAAAACAAAGGAAAATAAGCCTGTCTCACACTCCTCTTAAAATGACTGTGTAGCCTGCTCTCATTGGTCAGGTCTCCCAGTCTTCCTGCTGATATGAAGCCTACCTAGTCTTCAAGGACCAGCGTGGTCCTAAATCCACAACTCCAGTCACACAGGAGGGCTCAATAAACATCTGCTAAATATATCAACATGAAAAGAACCCTAAAACATGCCAGGCAGTTGGCAAATGAGTATCATGAATAAGTCCTAGGGAAAAATGCATGTGGACTGAGGTTAAGGGCAGGTTCTTGGAGGAACCTTTTAGATACCTAAGGATGCCATAACCTGTTTAATCCAAATGGACAGTATTACCACATGGAGATAAACTCCATAACCAGAAAGTGGAACTAAACAAATTGTTTTTCAAGTCTGGTCCAGGTACAAAGCCACCCAGGACGATGATGACTCAACTGAATTACTATGCATGTCACACTATGTGCCTGTTATTCAGAGCTTCCCTTGGCTTTCTCAACCTGAGGCTCCTCAAAGAACACCCCCAACAGGAGGCAGGACAGGTGGTGGAGAACACCCTGCGCCTCTGCTTCCTGGTGAAGTTGCCGCCTCAGAGGGCTGCTAAGAGGATTCGACAGGTTAATACAGGTGAAGCACCCAGAACATCGTAAGAGCTATCTAGGTATAAACTATGACTGCTGTTGTAATTCCACCATTATTAGACTCCACAATTTCATTCATATTGAAGACCTTTCTCTGTAAGAACCTAACCTAGCATTTATTTACAGGGCAGCTCCCACTCCCCTCTACTCATGGCCTATTTTATTTAATCTTCAGGTTCTTTCTGTCTGAGCAGTGTTGAGCTGGTCAGACCTTGTACACTACTAGTAGTACATGCTGACACAGAATGCTATCGGCACTTTCCATTACTGCTACATGAAAACAATCTAAATATCAACTTGATCTCCTAGTTCTTTATACTTATGCTTAATGTTTTCTGGCTAATTTGCTACCGGTGTGTGCTACTTTTTCAGACTATGAAAGTAATGAAGCGATGAAAACAGAATCATACGTTGTATATTATATTTGCTATTATATTTGGTTAAAAAAGATAATACTTTAGAAATATGGTAGCTAAGATGAGATAATCATATAAAAGTCCTGAGGGGAAAAATGTCAAGATTATTACAGATGGGGTCCATGAGCTCCATATGCATTAGAAACATTTTATTGTAAGGATCAGGTTAGCTACAGTGTATAAAATACTTGTCATTTCAGAATTCACTTCTGTTATTAAGAACAATAATTCTCAACCATTACAGAAGCACTCCAGGGCCTTGCCAATTACCTCACACTACTCAATTCTTAAAATAGAAATTGATTTCTAATTCAATTTAGTCTTTAAAAAATACACCACACTGCACTTTCAGGAAAGGGTTGAGAAGTCAAAAAATCAACAATGATATTTCTGCTATTATGTAATCCAAGGGGCCCTTTGGTTTAATGTTAACAGCTTTAAAAAACATCCATTTCCATCTCAAGTTGCTTGTTCTTCTGATTATTCTGCCTTGGAGGACCTGGAGAAGAAGGAAGGGCAGTTGAAATCATCAAGCAGTCGTAGGGTGTCATCTTTGGAGGGCCTCATCAGTCCTTGCCTGTTTTGCTATTGTTGAGTTCCTGTTTTTTTAAAATCATCCAATAGCTTTCTTATTTATTTTTTTAAAATAGCAGATAGAATGGAATTACATTAAAAAAAAAAAACTAGAAAACAACAGGGGATTCAAATGTACTCTTGGATAAACACTCTTATTAAATGGCTTCCGCTCTAGAACCTGTAGATCTCATGCTTCTTGGCTGCAGTATACCAAAGAGATGGTTATTTTATCTTAAAGTATTTGGCCTTAAATAGAAGTACAATGTACTTGTGCCAGATTAGGAAACGAAACACTTTATTATAATCTCTTTTGCAGGGTTCACTTCACTTTAGAATAAATTATTAGTAAAATGTAACATGGACTTCTGACTATTCTAAAAATGGCCACTGAGTGCTTTCTATATGCTAGGGCACTGTACTTTACAGATATGTGTCATTTAATCATCAAATAATCCTAAAATTTAAATGGCATTACCTTTTATCAGTTGGAATTTTGATTTCTAATACATATTACAGGAAACTAAAGCCAAAAAGCAAATCAATTGGTTCCCACAGGAAGGAGTCCAGTCATCAGCCCAGGGCAAGAACGCAGCCCAAGCCAGGCCCAGCCAATGTCACCAGACACTGCATCACTCCATGCTCCCAGCTCTCCTCTGTGTTGACTTTTTCTCCAATTCCTAGTGTCAGAATGTCAATGAATGCTACTCCAAATCTCACATTCAATTCTCATATAAGTCCAGTGGGAAAGAACAAATGTTTTTCCCTTGATATGCTATGCAAAATCGCTCTGCATCTCATTGCTCTGACAAGGTCACGATCCATTTCACTGTTGCCAGAAAAACAAAGCATAAGCCTAGGTCGCTGGCCATCGCAGCTGGGCTGGACCTCCAGCAGGAGCCCCACGGGAAAGGGTAGGACTGGTACGAGGGGTGAGTGGATGCGGGATGTCAAAAATAACAAATGTCTACCACAGTGCCCCATTTTCTAGTAGAGAAAACTTAAGAGACTCAAACAAATTGCCTAAGGTCAGAGCTGCTATCTGACTCCATTTACCACAGCAAACCAGTGAGGGGACCCCTGCTCAGACTATGGAGGTTGGTTTTCTGTCCCAATATCCCACTTCAAATCAATTCTCTGATGAAAAGTTTCAAGGTCATCTTCCACGTGGAATTCACAATAACGCTCCCTAATAACACCTCTCAAATAAAAGAAACAGGAAAAATATGAAGACACCATTATATCTGAACAAACCCGCTCTGAACACTCATGTAATTTTGGTGTTTTTATTATTTATTTTCTGCATATGTATCTCATGTACCATAAAATTCAAAGGTAAGAAAGGGATGCAGAGAAAGCCAATCTCTCTCTCACGCTGCCTCCCTGCCACCCAGTTCCCCATCCAGAGGCAACCACTGTTACCAGTTTCCTGCATACCTTGCCAGACACACTCTATGCATATATAATAGAAGCATATATGTATAGATTTTCTAAAACCAAACGACAGCATGATCTGTTTTCTACTTTGCTTTTAAAAACATACCAGAGGCTGGGCACGGTGGCTCACGCCTGTAATCCTAGCACTCTGGGAGGCCGAGGCAGGCGGATTGCTCGAGGTCAGGAGTTCGAAACCAGCCTGAACAAGAGCGAGACCCCGTCTCTACTATAAATAGAAAGAAATTAATTGGCCAACTAATATATATATAGAAAAAAATTAGCTGGGCGTGGTGGCGCATGCCTGTAGTCCCAGCTACTGGGGAGGCTGCGGCAGAAGGATTGCTTGAGCCCAGGAGATTGACGTTGCTGTGAGCTAGGCTGACGCCAGGGCACTCACTCTAGCCTGGGCGACAAAGCGAGACTCTGTCTCAAAAAAAAAAAAAAAAAAAAAAAGCATACCAGAGGACAGGTGTGGTGGCTCATGCCTATAATCCCAGCACTTTGGGAGGCCAAGGCAGGGGGGAGGATCTCTTGAGGCCAGGAGTTTGAGACCAGCCTGGCCAACATGACAAGACACCATCTCTACCAAAAAAATTTAAAATTAGCCAGGTGTGCTAGACTGCACCTATAGTTCCAGATACTCAGGAGGCTGAGGCAGGAGAATCGCTTGAGCCCAGGAGTTCAAGGCCACAGTGAGCTATGATTGTGCCACTGTGCTCCAGCCTGGGCAACGAAGTAAGACCTATCTCTTAAAAAAAAAAAAAAAAAAAAAATCAGAAACTCATTCAGTTCCCACTTTTGAAAATCTCAAGTGTAAATGTCTAAATGCAAGATGTATCAAAGCTGTCTACCAAGATAGAGCCTTAAGTGTCAGGATCCCATTTCTGCCCTGCCTCCTGCCTCACTGGAGGCCAACTCAAAGCCCCCAATACTCAATTTTCCTTCTTTGCAAAATGACATTCATCATAAGCCATTATAATAAAATAGAAGCTGCACAACATAAAGGCTCTCCTGAAGTTGAAATTATGACCTTTACATGAAAATCTATGTGTATTTTTTTTAATTGATTCTAATAAGATATTATAAAGGGAGATGCTTTTTTCAATTTGGCACATTTCCCACAATGGCTCTTTGGTACTACTAATACAAAATAGAAGAATTCCAACAAGCACCTTCAAAACAGTAAAACTACATCATGGCACATTTTTAATAAGGTTATAGTCACACAGAGACCTAGAACCACATGTTAAGGATTCTTTGTACCATGCTGACTAAACAAATAATCTGCTAAATACTGTACAAATACTGCAAAGATAAAAACATTAAAATTTTTTAACTCCTTGCCTGTCCCAACTTGGGCAACTACTATATACAATTTTAATGCACTTTAAAAAAGACAGTGTGTATATATTTTAATGAAAATGATGGTACCAGCATATATTCCACCCTCAAGTTGTGTTCCCTGAAATTGGTTTATAACTGGGATAGACCTGTGAGGATCCATTTCTCTTTTGGGGCTGAGGGTCTGTGTTCAGAAAACTGAAATAAACTGACTGACTGACCCAGTCAATTTGGGCCAAAGCTCCAAAGAGTGGTTTTATCAACTGAGCTAATTAGCCCAATTCACAAATGCCGTCAAACACTAGTAGGGAGGAGCTCCTGATATGCTTTGCACACGAGACAAAAGGCATGTCTGATGTTGTTCAGAATGGCCAAGAACACTACTGTTCTCAGCTGAATCACCAAGTTAAATGGAAGACAACAATTCAATTAAGTTATAAATCATTTTTCACATAGCCACTCTCTAGATAATCTTTTCTTTTACAGACAAACCAATCACCAGGTAACAGAATCACAGAAAGGAAATTCTTGGATAGTTCAAACTTCGACACGTTGGCATGTTGAAATTTGGCATGCTGGATCAGGCAGTGTCCGTGTGGCCCGGAGGCCACCCACGGAGCACTGCTGCACCCTCTTCCCTCAGCCCCCCCCTCCCACGGAGCCGTCCTGCGCCTCCGCTGCCTGGCACTGCCTCTCTCCCGGTGCCAGGCCCTCTGCCCAGCTCTCCCCAACAGCACCTAGTGCCCAGTCATCTGCAGTTCTTTCTTCTACTTAGAAAGTGAACAATACGAGGACCTCTGAGAACCATCTGACTGGAATAAAATTTACATTTCCTCAGAATTTCTGCTTGCCAGGTTTAATACGCTAGCTGTAGCAATTTTAAATTCCCAGTCTAATTTTTAAAAAAATTAACCATGAATTAATTATTTTTACTAAGGTAGAAGGAGTTCTTTGGTTTGTATTCAGCCTTTTCATAGGTCTATTTTTTAAAATAGATTCTGCACCTCCAATTCTAAACAGATACCATATGGCTGCTTCCTTACGAAGTTATTTATTTTTCAAAAAATGTTAACTATAATTTTGGCAGTTCTTCATTAAACATTATTCATAAAATATAAGCAAACAGCTCCAGCAATCATCCGTGAAGACACTTCAGAAGCTCGTAAAAAGTCAAATTCTACCACCTTTCGACTGACAATGACCCCTCTCTGTCCCTTCCTGAGTCCCCTCTAGGCTGTGCTGGAATAGCCAGATTGCTGAACAACCTAGTATAACTTCCTAGGAGAATATAAAAATGAGTTCCCAGCTCCTGTTTCTGGGAGAAACTGTTTCTGGGAGAATCCAGGTCTCTGAAGGAGGCAGTGGACAGCTCCATTCCCACAGATGTCTTTTGGCCAACAGGACCAAGGCATCATTCCTATGGGGTTTTCCCCTCTAAGAGTTAAGTCCAGCTTAGAAAATAATAACTAAGAAGGCCAAATCTGGTGTTCAAGAGGGAGCTGAGCAAGAACAAGGGGTGGAAGGCTTCTTCAAAGAAATAATAACAGAAAATGTTCCAAAATGTGAGAAAAACATAAATACCCAGGTACAGGAAGGTCTGAAAACACCAAACAGATTCAACCCCAATAAGACTACCCCAAGGAATTTAATAATCAGACTCTCAAAGGCCAAGGACAAAGGAGAAGATCCCAAAAGCAGCAAGAGATAAGAAGCAAATAACATAAAAAGGAGCTGCAATTCATCTGGCAACAGACTTCTCAATGGAAACCCTACAAGCCAGGAGGGAGTAGAATGATACTTCCAAAGTATTCACACACACACAAAAAAACTACAACTCAAAAATATTGTATCTGGCAAAATTGTCATTCAAATTTAAAGCAGAGATTTTGAAAGTCTTTCACAGACAAACAAAAGCTGAGAGAATTCATCACCACCAGACCTGCCTTGCAAGAAATGCTAAAGGAAGTTCTTCAACTGAAAGAAAAAAAAAAACCCACTAACTTGCAAAAAGAAAACTTTCCAAGTTATAAAATCCACTGGTAAAATTAAGTACGTGGACAAATCCAGAATACTTTATTAAACTGTGTTTGCAGTATGCAACCCACCCATAACTCTAGTATATACCCCAAATGACAAATCTATCAAAAACAGTAATAGCTATTATAACCTGTTAGAGATAGGTAATTAAAAAATATGAAAATTGAGACAACTAACAGTCAAAACAAGGGAGGGATAGAGTTAAAAGCATTTAATTTTTATGTGTTTTTACCTTTGTGTCTATTCTTTTGTGTTCTAAGATGTCTCTCTAAAATAATTTGTTATATCTATAAAATGTATATTCTTCATTTCCTCCAAGTTTAACACAAAAATGATTTTTTTTCACTTATTTTGAACAGTGAAGTTTTAATAAATAATTCATAACTGTTTTTGATTTGCACTTAAATGAAGAGAAATTCTGTCTGTGCATCTGTAAACATAGCTGAATTTTTCTTCTAATGACATTAATATTTCACTATTTTAATATGCATTTATGAACAGCAAGATTTTACAAATAGCAATTGTGTGTATATGGAAAGATAATAAAAACAAAACACATGTGACTATCATATATTTAACTCAGATTGGAAATAGGCACTGAAACAAAAATAGATAAAAATATAGCTGGTACTCTAAATGAAAAAAAAAAAAATAGGCACCTTAACCTTCAAAGATGTAACAGTGATTCATGTACAAATATTAAGTTCCTTTGTGCAATCTGTAATATGTTAACACATTCCCTAGTAAAGTCATTTCTGAACCTCCACATCTGGATCCCAGAGCAATTATCTGCCTACTTTTAGGCTCTGTTAGTTATTTGTAACCTTGTATACACAGCCAGCAAGAGAAGTTTCTATAGTTTTTATGTGATAGAACAGGCAATAGGAGGAGTATTAATTTCAAAGAGCATATAGCTGGACAGTACTCCCTGCCCCTAATAAAAAGACTACGACTTTGCAAGGAATTTCAAGTCAGATTCATTACATGACATTTGGTGTGCATGAGTTAAGTGCAAATATAGACAACATACAACCCCAGACACCAAAGACCTCAGAGAAGTATAAATACAATTATGAAAGTCCCTCAATGTTGGCTAGTCAAACCTGGACAAACCCCAAAAGTAGTCTGTCTGTTATGCTTTCAGTAACTACAACAGTATCAGACTTCACTGGAACAAGTTTGGTGCTTTCTACAAAGGATCACTTTGCAGGACATACCAGAAGATGCTGTGGTCACAGTACAAAAACCCAAAGAGTGTGGGTTCATATCCCTAAGCAAGAGCTGATGCTTCCCAGCAGTGTATTTTTAGACACAGGACAGTTATACAACAGAGCTATTTCAATGACGCTATGGGTCCTTCAGTGTAGAATCCAATAAATGTTATCTCCAAGCAGTCTTTCAACTATTAGAGAAATTTCCGAAGTTGAGGAGTTTGAATATTCTTGAGGCAAAATGGCACCTAAAATTTTTGTTAGTGATTGGAAAATATTCTAAACTATAATATAAGGGGAAATAGGGTAGACAGACTTGTCTACAAGTAAGTTAAACTCTAAAAATCAGGAGGAAGGTGGTATAATTTGGAGGAGTATACACTCTTTATGAGAAAGAAAAAGATACAATAAATGTAGAAGTGATGGTACCCAGGAAGCTGCTCATATGCCAAGGTGCTTCATAACATGCTTCCCTTCAGAAGGAAAACTAAGCTGTTTACCCTGTACATTTCTATACAGTGCAAGTCTTTTACAATAATAAAGTACATGTATTAATTTTAAAAAAGAAAATAAGTGACTTATACCTGTATAACAGGAAAATACTAAATGTTAAATGATGTGAGAAACAAGCTATGAGCCAGCAAGTTGCTTTTGATTCAATAATAAAATATAACACTAATCTAAGTAAGAAAAAACTAATAAAAAGCCAGGCTATCAGGCACATTGATTAATTTTGTAATTTTCTAAAATTATGAAATGTTGCAAATATTCAGGAGACAATTCAATAGACAACTATGTAGTGACTGTTTGGATTTAACAAATGATACTATTTTATTCTATTATCTTCAGTTTTTTGGGTTTTTTTTTTCTGTTGAGACAGTCTCTTTCTGTTGTCCCAGCTAGAGTGCAGTGGCATAATCACAGCTCACTGCAACCTCCAAATCCTGAGCTCAAGGGATCCTCCTGCCTCAGCCTCCCCAGAAGCTGGGACTATAGGCTCACACCACAATACCCAGCTACTTTTCTATTCTTAGTAGAGACAGGTCTTGCTCTTGTGCAGGCTGATCTTGAACTCCTGGCCTCAAGGGATCCTCTCACCTTGTTCTTTTTTGACTCAATCTTCTACACATCACTTAGAAAAACAGTATTTACTTGAGGACTCATTCTTAAAGCACACAATATATAATAATCCAACCTCTGAGGCAGACACTGATAGTCTCATTAGAGACTGCCAACCCAGAAGGCAGTGAGCTGAGGGTCTATCAGTTCCTGGAAGTTTCTCTTCCGAGGCTCTGGAGCCTGACAAACCCTCCCGGATGGACAGACACCAGCAACACAAGTGCTCTAGCAGGAGCTGGCTGCACAGGGCCACGGGCAGTGCTGCTCCTTGACCGACAGGTACCTGGTGCTGCCTGAAATCCGTAATTTGTGTTATTTATGGTTACACTAGCCTCACTTTTTTAAAAAGAAAAAATAGGGATGGGGAGGCTTCGATGGTTTTCTTCATTTTATCAAAATCTAAAAATTAATTTTGACCCATAGCCCAGCTGGGCCCAGCAATCATCAGGTCCCCCAAGGCCAGTGCCGGGGCAGAGGCCCTCGGGAGTGTCTGCTGGCAGGAGCCCAACGCCAGGCCTCGGGCCAATCCATGGCCAGGCCCACAGCAAGTCTATCAAATAAGTAGATTTTTTTGTGCCAACGGCTGTTTAACTAGAAAGAGAGGATAAACTCTCAGATTTTTAAAATTTCTTAATTTATAAGTTTCTGATTATAGTTTCCTTTTGAGAATATAACCAGGGAGGCATACAGAAGTAATTAACAAGGATTTGTTTTCCTTTAAATAGAGAGGGTGTTTCTCCCAAGTACCATCAGTATTTCCACAGTAAACAAAGTGAGACTTTCGTTTCCTTTCTAGGTAAATGGGGGAGGGGAGGGTGGCTGGCACAGAAATCCACACAAATAAAAACCACAAATCAGGGGCAGAATCTTCCTATGAAGACTACCTTAATGTGTCACATCTTTCTCTGCATTCAGTACAAAGGAATTTGTATTGAAGAGAAGCCCACATGGAATGAATGTAGATGAACACTGCCCAGAATACAGCTCCAAGGGCTTAGATTAGCAGGTGCTTTTTGGCATTGCCAGCCTGTCTCCTGCCCCTCCAAGGCCCTCCCAGTCCCCTCCCATTCCTGGCTACAAACCTGGCAAATGCCCTGGGGGTAGCACTTGTCACCCAGTCTCAGTTAGGAAACCTCATTACCTATCAAAACCCAAGTCCAATGCATGCTACAGTTTTTGAAAGGGGTTCTCTGACATCATCAAAGTATTTACCTCTATATTATCATAGTCCTTTAGTCAGACATGTACTCCAGAATTTTCCATGGCTGGTATATTACTGCCCTACGAGCATTTCTCCCATTCACAAGTAAGAGCCTTTTGAGTGTAGAACCATTTTCATAGGTCTTTTTATAACCAATGCCAGATAACGTGAGAGGTAAGCAACCTGTGGAGGATACTTGTTCTATTTGAGAACCAATGAATTCATTTATTATCCCTGTTACCCACAGTGATGCTGAGAAATACTTAAGCATGAAGTTCTCTTTGCAAAACAGGTGCTAACTGCCCTAAACAAGGCATAAATCCACGTGAGTCAATAAATTTTCCCAAATGAATCGATTCAGTTAAATAAAGTACTATGTATATATGCACCACGAGTACTGACAGGTTTGTTCAAATAAATAAAATACCTCATAGGGTGAGGGTAGACTATTCTGGGTACAATATTCACAAAGTACACTTAAAATTTATACACAGAATCACTTTTGCTCTAAGAACAGTTCATAGAACTGTATCATCTTAATTCAACAAAGTCTTTAGTTTAAAAAAGTATCAAAGGTTCTCAGGTCCAAGTGCTCTCTCCCTTTCCCCACCTGCACCCCTGCCTGGTTTTGCAGAGAAGATTCTGCGAAATAGATCTTTTGGTGGCATGAGAAGGGCTGAAAGGCTGCAATTTGGGGTCTTCTCTAGATTAGCAACAACATTAAAAACAACTACTGCGTGTGGTGATTTAAAACGTTCAGAGTTCCACTTAAATTCTCCAAGTTAGCCCGAAAAGCACTCCTTTGTAGTGGCTAGGGCAGGCACAACCATAATCCTTCGCTCACAGAGGCGGACACCAGGTTCAGAAGGGTGAGTCTCCAACCTCACCTCTTAAGCGTGTAACTGAGACTCCAACCCCGAAAGTCTTCAGAAATCCATGCTTTCTAAATACAGCATGTAACCGAGGTCCTAAATTTTACAAAGAACAGAAATTAAGAGGTCAGAGAGTGGAGTCAGCAGCACAGATGGAAGTGAAAGCTCTCTGCCTAACTTTGCCCAACAAACCGCAGTAGCCAGAGAAGGCCATTGTGGGCACATGCTCCTACCAGGGCCATGGCAGTCACCTCGGGGCGGGGCAAGGCCAGGCCTCGGCACCAGAGAAACACTGTATGCTCCTTTTCTGGGCACAGGGTCACAGCAAAGGTACAGCTCTACTGGCCAGTAAAAACGGTGGCAGAAAGTACAGCTCTTTCTCTACTCATCTAACAGAACTGCTGGCTTAACGTGGTCATTTTCATGTAGGATCTCAGATATGCATCACATGCCAATACTGAATCCTGGGAAAGAGCATCTTCTCAGGGTGGTTCTCTAACCAAAAGCAAATGTTTACATTTCAAAATGACTGTTATAAGAAGGACCACAAACAAATGACTCCATCTGCAGCTCAGATTTGAACCCAACACAGGCCTCTGTCCAGCCTTGCTGGTAATACCAGCAGTGAATCCTTTCACACGTTTCAGTCAAGAAAGCATGTTCTCCTCAGGCAAAAGGCTACAACTCCCAGTGACTGTGGTCTCAAGCAAGGGCGGTCACAGATGGGAGGGGATGACTGATGCTGCAGTGCTCCCTGGGGACAGGGCACTACAGACAGACATTGTATCCCCCAGCACAGAAAGCAATGCCTCCTAGTAACCGGACTAAAGAAAATGTTAGCCACTGTTATTCTGTGCATTAGTGACAGAAATCTGTTTTTTGGAAATGGAAGTGCCTAGCCCTAAGTTGCTGCGCACAGCTGGGAAAAGGACAGCCTCTCCAATTACAGCCACTTCACAGTTTCTGGTCTCAACCAACTCCTAATGCCCCTCAGCAGCCCATTTCTCCACCCTTGGCCAGATCCTTTTCCAGCTGCTAAGGTGTTACCTCAAAGCTGCACCTCCTCCTTGTACCACTGCCTCCGCCTGCAGCCAGCCTTCCACTTGCCCCCTGCTCTGGAGAAAGGGTGCATCTCCTTTCATGCCAGGCTCCTTGGAGTCCTGGCCCATCAATGCCCCCATCTATGATCCCATCTCTTCTACCAGAGCCCCGCAACCTATAAAAGATAAAAGGATCTTGAAGTTGTTAAGAACTGGACCCTGAACCCCTGACCACCAACCTGCCAAGTTTTCCTGCTCACTCATGGCCAGTTATCCTGAGAGAGAGCCTGCAATTGTCTTCTTTACTTTCAGCACTCTCACTCTCACGCTCAGCATCTGCCATCAACCACAGCTGCACTGAAAAACACTGACGCCCAAACTGCCAAATCCAAGAGTCCTTATCTGCTGCCCTCTCTATCCATGAAATTCTTTTCCTGGGATTCGCATCACTGTTCTCTGGTCATTTCTGACCACTCCTGTTTTCTTCAAAGGCTCTTCTTCCTTCCCTCACCCCTTAAGGCTTAGGATCCTCTAGGTTTCTTTCTTTGGTCCTTTTCTTATCCTCAACACTCAGCTTGGATGACTTTATCAACTCCTAGAATTTCAACCACAACCTAAACACCACTACCTCCCAAATGTTTACTTATGTCTGGCCCAGATCTCCTTCTTGAACATGAATTTTTAAAAATCAACTTTAAGTATAATTCACATGCAATAAAATGCACATGTTAAAAGTGTATTTTTAAATGAATTTTGACACATTTACATATCCATGTAACTAATACCACAGTCAAGATTCCATCGCCCCCAAATCCTCTTGTACCCACCCACGCAGCCACCCCAGGCCATCACTGATCTGCTGTCTCTTCCAGAGTTTCACATAGATGGAATAACACACTATGTGTAGTCCCTTGTGTCCAGCTTCTTTCACTCAGTATAATGTTCTTAAGATTCACCCATGTTGTTGCATGTGTAAATCTGAACTTGAATTTTTAATAGATTATCTTACCTGATCCTCGAATGCCACAGTCCCAAAATGAAGTCTATATTGTTCATATTAGTCAAAGGCATCCACTCATAAATTTGGGAGTCATTTTGGGCTCCACTCTTCTTCCTCACCAACCAAACCAACCCTGTCAGTAAGCCTGCTAATTTCACCTCTGCACAGCTTGCAAATTTGTCCTCTCCATTCCCATTTCCCGAGCATACCCTTTCTGCCTAAATTCTTGCAAAAGCCTTTTAACCAAAGTCCTAGCTTCCAGCCCCTCCCTTTCTCTAATTCAGAACCTACAGCATGCACAGACAGAGCTTCTTTGCAGACAACACAGCCCACCCGAGCTCACACCTTCAGCTGCTTCTCATTGTCACAGGACAGCGTCATCCCCCCTTGGTATTCAGAGTTCCACACGCTCATCCAGCTTCCTCGCCTACTACACTGCCTCTTGGACAAACCACTCCAGCAGACTTCCACGTCCAAACTCTGCATATAATTCAGCTGGTCTGAACTTCCCCTGAAGTGTTCCCTTGCCTTCTCTTCACTGCCTCCTAGACACCTGTGCACATCTCTATCTAACTACTTATTTCACTGTATGGCAATTATTTACCTTTGACAATGAGCACCTTGAGGGGAAATATTTTATCCTTTATTCACATTTGTCAGTAAGTTGCCTCAAAACAAATTGTTTTTTTAAAGCAACGAAATGAGGTTTCAAGCATGGTGGCTCACACCTGAAATCCCAGTACCTTAGGACGTTAAGGTAGGAGGATCACTTAAGCTCAGGAGTTTGACAGCCTGGGCAACACAGCGAGACCCTGTCTCTACAAAAAAATTTTAAATTAACCGGGTGTGGCAGTGTGCACCTGTAGTCCCAGCTACTTGGGAGGCTGAAGCAAGAGGATTGCCTGAGCCCAGGAGTTCAAAGTTGCACTGAACTATGATCACACCACTGCTCGCCAGCCTGGGCAACAGAGTGAGACCTTAGCTCTAAAAAAATAATACAATAAATTTAAAAAGGCAACGAAATTAGAAAACTAACACTCTTAAGTATGCCTGCTACAAACATTCCAAGTATACCAGAAGACAGAGTTTCACATTTGTTCACTGTAATAACACCAGTCAGCAAATGTAGTAACATATAATGGAAAATGCCAGCCTATTTCTACAACAGAATGTATACCCCATGGCTTCACTTGTTCAGTAATGATACTCTCCAAATGCCTTAAAGATGAATGGCTTAAAGTTAAAATGTGTAAAAGCTTCTCACATTTTAGCTTCTATCCTACTAATTAACTCAACTAACAATTATTAAATACTTTCCTCCAAGGAGAAGTACAACATTCTCCAGTAAAATTCCCTAATGTACAGTGGTCATATAATTACCCTCCAAATTCCAAAGATGCTCCTCAGGAAACAGAGGCTGATCGAGAATGCTGGAGGGCCTTCAGGTGAGGGCACGTGTTATATGAGAGCATCTCCCGTGCCCAAAACAAAGTATCCTGAAGGCTGAGGACAATTTCCACAGCAACCACTGCAGCTGATTCAGAGAGGACACTGTGCTCTGACATTCCTTAACAAGTGCCCACATAAAATAAAACCACTTTAGAGAATGTCCATGTATGTCTACTCACATGAATAAAGTTAAAGGCTTTATTTAAAAAATTTTTATTGCTAAGGAACTTTGTTTCAATCTCCAGAAACAAAGAAATCTTAGTGCTTGCAGGGACTTTAAAGAATGATGTATTCACAGGGATCTAAATTTAAAGATAGAAGATAAAAGTACTACTGTTCTTAAAAGAATAGTTAAAGAAGCAATGCAGTATTTTAAGACTCTTGGTATCTGTTAACAGACAAGCAATGCAGTATTTTAAGATTCTCCACAAACTGCACTCAGTAAAGAGACACCTAAACTAATAAAAGAGGTTATAAACTTATAGCTGAAAGTTGGAAAGGTATTTTCAGGTCAAGTAGAATGAGAACACATTAAGAATTATACCAAGCACACTGATCTCAATTTACAAAGAGTACTAAAATATATATACATATTAAATACGTTTATTGTCCTATGACTTCAAAATTTCAAAAAATTATACATAGCTATAGGATCTGGAAATAAAATTGTAAAGCAATCACATTTGCAAAAGACTAATAGGGAAGAATTAACCTAAAGTAGGATATAAGCAATCTATTTAAAGAAAATTATAAAACTCTAATGGGAAATAAAGACAAATGGAGAGATATATGAGGATTCTATCTGAAATACTAAATATAGCAACAGAGACATGTGCCCAATTAATATGTAGGTTTGAAGCATTATCAAAAACTCGGTGAAAAGAGCCACATGGAGGCAGGGATGGGACACACACAAAGTCCGGGAGCCAGGACGTCTGGGAGGCAGACAGGCACTACACGCTGCACAGCAGTATCAGTACTATGGAATGTTTCTAGCTGGTTCTCCCTTGTTTGGCGCCTGAAAATTGTTTTTGTCAGCAGAAACCTGCTCTCTATAGCCCTGACTATTAAGAATAAAAAATGATAGCAAATTTTATCAGGAAAATTAGGTAGACAGAAATACCAAAGAATATATGGAAAGGAAAAACTCTTGCTTTTCCTTTGTTATTTAAATCATAATAAAGTTTTAAAATAAATAGGTTTATATATTTATTTTAACTATAAAATAAAGCTAAATGTGATTATTAGAGATACAGAGAGTATGATTAAAATAAAAGGGTTTTTAAAAAATATTTTAAAAAACAATATTTTACTACATGGGGAGAACATGATAAATGCAACATATAAAAATTTACTATACTCCCAAAAGTTAAAGAACACATATCAGTCCACATAGATGACAAATTGCTATTATTTAAAATTGCAACCTAATTAATAAATGAAGAACTAAAAACTAAAACCATGAGATATTACTATATACCCCTTAATTAACCACAAAAAATTAAGACTCCATAACTCCAGAAGTCTTAAAAAAGACAAAAACACCAAGAAACAAAACCTGGTGTTCACCATTCTGCCAATTTTTCCAAAGGAAATCTGGAAATACACAACAAAATTTAAAGTTACTCAATTTGTTATTCCTATTCATCCGACTTTTGAGACTGTAGCTCTAAAAAGTAACCCCAAAAGAATGTCTATAAAGACAATAATACAGTATTTACTCTAAGGAAAACTTGTAAGTATTTTAAATGCCCTAAATAAGCAAATGTTTAAACAAATAATGGCATAGCAAAACAAAAAGATGCTACTTTCTGATGACAAATTCACTACCTTTGTCAATACAATCGCTGAATTACACAGGGTAGCTAAGTTTATGAAGTCCACGTACACAGTTATAAAATATAGTTATATAAGGGAGTACATCCATCAAGGGTTTTTCCCAGGAAGTGGCCCCAGTGTTTCTTTGTATCTTAAAAACACAATATGTATAACTATCAGTTGTCAATGATTTAATCTGATAACCAGTCTTACTCTTTCATTTGGCTAATCTGCAAAAACAGGTGTCACTGAGCCCCTCTATTCAGGGGCAACACTCTCACCAAACCTTGTGCAGCCTTGGCCTTGAGAGCAGCCTTGGCAGAGAGCTGGGCCACAAGACACAATGCAAGGGGAAGAGCTACCCACACAGGCTGAGGCAGAACACAGTTCTGCACTAAGAGAAAGAGCTTAACCAAGCTTCCGTGCCTCACCTGGTTTCTCTTCGAAATGCCACCTAAGTGTGAGTACGTGTGGCTAGGTAATGCACAACTCAGGGCCATTTTCCATACAAGAAAATACAAATGCAAAGTACATGCCCGTCTGAGCTCTGTGAAGCCATATATGGACGCTGATGAAGGCTAAGCATAATAAAAATTATGCAAAGTCAACATTTAGGATTTACAAAATTTTTATTTAGGTTTAAGTTATCAATCACTAGAAACATAGAACCTCAGCAAGAAAAGGGATTCTAAGTATTTTACATAAAACATAAATGTTCAAAGGAGATATTAAGATCAACAAAAAATCCAGGTAGGAGAGTTTGCATTTGATAAGATAAACAATTTAGAAAACCCCTATAGATTCCTAATCAGAAGTAATGTAATCTAAATGTTATGTAAGAAAGTAAAACTAAATTAATGGGGACTTAATTCAGTAAACATGAATGACTCAAAAGTAGGAGCAGCCCTAAAATCTGAATGTTTATGCTACTGTTTCAGGTTTATTTTAATGGCTAATTATAAAAAAATTCTGATAAAATTCTTTACCCAAAAATATATTCTGACTAGTCACTCATCATCAAGATAACTGTATACTTCACCAAATGAAATTACACATTCCTGAATATGCCCTAATGCCCACACAGTAAGCTTGACTCATCTCTCACGAGTAGATCCATGTGCACTATGCTCACCTTGCCCCTGTATTCGTGTTCCCTGAGCATCACGACTGCTCTCGGGACTCAGTCCCACATGCAGGCAAGGGGAAGGCCCACCCACGCAGGAGGGCTTACACCTGCATGGGAGAGCAGTCATCAGGGACTGGAAGGAGGGCAGCCCTGAAGACAAATGTTGTTGTCCTGAAGACAAACATTGCAAGGCAATGTTCCCCAGATAGGAAGAATCTTTGTTATAGTCAAGGCCTATCTCAAAAGCCAGGTTCAGAAAATGTTCTGTGATCATCCTCCACCTCCAAAGTACCCACCCCACCTGTGATCCCAATCCCACCAGGTCCCTCTCTGGTTCTGGCTCTGCCCCAGAGTAGGATTCAGTTCCCTGGGCCCAGTTCACCTTCCAGTCTCTCTAGTCTCCACCAAAGGTGCAATATAATGTGGCTTGTTCACCGTCACAAACACTAAACCAGCCTCTATTGCACGGAAATGTATGATGCTAAATTCCCCGGGGGGATACAGAGATGAAATGGTCATTGCCTAGCTCTGGAGCAGTTCACACCTTTTCTAGGACAGACCTGGCCCAGAATGAGCCAGCAGGTGTGGAGTGAGCCATGCACTTCAACAAGTGTACTGCACGAGAATGTCCAAAATAGGGTTTAATTGCAATATTGTGTTCACCAAATTATGTTCCCTTTAAACTTATAATTTAATTCTCTGTTTTTGATAGTTATTCATTATACTTTAAAGTATGATTTGTATGGAGGTGCTCCTGTCAGGTGCTCCCAAGGCAGCCTGTATTTTCTCTATCTACATGCCAACACCCTCTGTTGTTACTGCTGTCTAAATTCCGCCTTCCTCCACTAGGCTGTGGGCTGTGTGAGGGCAGAGGCTACAGAGCAGACAATGGTTATTTCTGACACCCGCTCCACTCACTCTCAGCTTCTAGTGCAGATCCCCCACGTCCCTACTCTCAGCCTACGGGCTTGCACAGGGACAACCTGAGACCCAAGACACCCACCTCTGCTCAGGGTGCATGCAGCTCAGGCCTGGCCAGTCAGAGCACTGCCCCCTTTGGGTTACAGTGACTGGTTTAGGGGAGGGCACATGACTAACTCCACAGAATAAGTGTCAAGAACAGCACTTTTACTGGAGGGAAAATGAGGCTCTCTTCTCACTGGAGCGAGAATTGGGAGACAATCAGCCTGAAGCAGCCAAGAGCAGCCACACTGAAAGGGCCAGCCGGAGAATAAAGCCCACACAGAAGCAGAAAGTGGAGAGGCACTAGGTCCTAACAGCTCAAGCCATGGCTAAACCTAATATCCTCTGGGTGTTTTCAGTTCTGTGAGCCAATATATTCCTTTTATTAATTGCTTAAGCCAATTTGAGTAGCTTTTCTGTGCTGGCAACCAAATAGATCATAATTAATAAAATTTGTGTTCATCGTATTCACCCCTTTAACCATGGCACTTAGCGTGGTTAGTAACACACAGAAAATGCTTAATATTTTTTTCAAATGAGTTGAATGAATGTGGGGTCAAAAATATTTTACATAGCATTTTTAAAAATAAAAAATATGTAACAGTAAAACAATTACCACAATTCATCTTTTCCAGGAAAAAACATGAAAAGCTGACTTTCCAGGAATAAATCTATTGTAGAAAAGAAGGTTCCATTTATAGTAGCTATTATAAATCCATGCAACTTAAGTGAATTTCAGATCACATGAAAGGCCTGGCATTTCCTTCCAGATTAAGCTAAGTCTGATACCCATCGACTGTCATGTGGCAACATGATTTGCTCTGTACTTCTGATCATCATAAAAGAGATGCAGGCTACCTCAAAAGAACATCTGGCTCTGGGTCACATCCTTAAAACTTCAATCGGCTCTTTCTCCACATGAGAAAAATAAGATAGCTGCTCAACAACAGGGCCAACTGTTCCTAGTGGATGTCATACCAGCTGAGAATGGGTTTTCTTCTTGATACTTCACTTCCCCATGCTTCAGACATGAAGGAAATCCCATTATACAAGTGCAGCAGCAGAACATAAGCTGGGGTAGGGGGTATAATACTGAACAAGGGATCAGTATGAACCCATTACCATATTTTGAGTTGTTTTTTAATCACAGGGATGGATGCCTGAAGACCAAGTCACACTTTCCACCCAATCCTTTCTGCACCCTCATGACCTCTGATCATAGTTGTGGAAGGGTACAATTTAGAGCCATGAAACAAAGTCACGTCACTGGTCTATGTGATAATAAACCTGAAATAGTAAGGCCTACCTCAATGCCACTAAAGCCCTGGAACCGATTTTTCCTCCTAGAACTAAGTGACTACAAGAAGAAATATACTATTTTTCTTTTATTTTAAGGTGCCAAAGCCAAGTCACTACTCCCATGGAGCATACGCTCAAGTAGAAATGACAAAGTGTCAAGTATACTCAATATCAACTTATCTGACCAATACTCTTAAGACCCAGAGTACTCAAAAACAAAATTTTTAGAAGTAAATGTTTTTTTAAAAGAAAAAAAATACTCAAAGGTGTATAGCCATTTTGGAACTGTAACAAATATACTAAAAGTAGAAAATAGGAGAAACTAGAAGAATTTATGACCTTAGATCTAGAAGAGTTCTTAAGATTCCATCATTTTCAAGATTAAGAACATTAAAGGCAGAAGGTAGCTGATGGAAAGCTGCACATCAGTGACTACCATAGCTGGACCAGAGCCCAAGCCTCCTCCCTGTCATCCCACATCCATCACTGCAGGGAATTTTTAAGAGACGATGGCTCAGCATTAACTCATGGCTCCCCAAACCCTGTCTCTGTTTTTATTGTATATCTATTTAAAAAACAAATGAACCACTACAGCATTATTTTCAAGTATTCAGTAACAAAGGGAACCTGCTCTCTCCCAGCTTCTGGGCTTGGGGGAGCTCAGTGCCAGAGGGGGGCCCTTCACACAGCCTTAGCAGAAAGGTATCTGAGGACCTATTTCTCAGTCCCCACCTGCTTCATACATAGATGGATTCACTATCCACCTCCTCAGACTATGTCAGGAAGAACAGGCTAAGAAGTGTTATGGCTTGTAACCTATCTTTCCAAATAACCTCCTTCGTGTGACAAAAAGGACAGAGCTCTAAGACACTGATGAGACTTGGACTGGATTCTGAGCAAAATGCTCTAAGAAATCAGGAAGAAAATACCTTAAACAAAATGACCCATTTAATGCACAAGAATCTCAGAGTGGATTGGCCTTAGGGACTAATCCAAAACAGACCAAGAAATCAAAGAGTTTTTTTAAAAAATGACTTATATTTCTAATTCTGTCACTAAATGAAATGAAATTCTAACTATACCTGCATGGTAATCTCTCTGTTCTTTAACTATTTCTAGAAGAAGTTTAAAAACAAACTGCCTGGCAAGTCTGAGAGTGCTTAATTAGTATTTGTTCTGCTGTAAGGAAGCCATGGATGAAAGATTCCTTAACGAGTACAGAGCATATGTTGATTTTCTTACCACCAGTTTTCTTGTTTTTTTTTGTTTTTTTTCAGAGACAGGGTCTCACTCTGTTGCCCAAGCTAGAGTGCAGTGGTGTCATCATAGCTCACTGCAACCTGGGTTTCCTAGGCTCAAGTGATCCTCCAGTCTCACCCTCCCAAGTAGTTAGGGCTGCAAGCACACATCACCATGCCTGGTTAATTTTTTAATTTTTTGTAGAAACAGGGTCTCACTGTGTTGCCCACCCTGATCTTGAACTCCTGATCTTGAACTCCTTGCCTCAACGCCATCCTCCTGACTAGACCTCCCAAAGTGGTAGGATTGTAGGCATGAGCCACCATGCCCAGCCACCAGCAGTATTATGAGTACTTTCCTGAGTTTGAAGAAACTACAGGTGAATTCCTCTATAACCCATAGGAAAAGACTTTCTAATTATGACTCAAAATCCAGCCATAATAAAAGACACTAAAAAAATTGACCAAAGTTTAAAAAAAAACAAAACCTTCTACATGGCAAAAAATAAAATAAGCAAAGTCAAAAGTTAAATAACTGGAAGAAGATATTTGCAATATATGTCACGGATAAAGGACTAATACAGAAAGAACTTACAAAATTTGAAGATGGTCAAGTGACCAAAAATCCTATAGAAAAATGGATGAAAGATATAACTTGACAACCCATAAGATTTAAAAAATGGTTCTTAAATATTTGAAGAGATGACCAACTTTATTCTTAATAAGAGATATCCAAATTAAAACCATACTGAGGTATCATTTCTGTTCTACTAGATTAGCAAAAATGTAAAAACTTGGTAATACACCCTGCTGGTGAAGCTATGAGAGCAAATGGTATTCTCATATATTGCTGGTGGGAATGCAAATGATTCATCATTATGCAAAGGAGTTTGGCAATATGTAACAAAACTACATGTCTTCACATTTCAGTGTAGCAATCTCACTTCTAAGAATTTACCCTGAAGATATACCTCCAAAATCTATACAAGTTATTCACTGCAGCATTATTTGTAATTACAAAATACAGGAAATTCCCTAAACATTCAAACTTAGAAATGGGTTGAATAAACAATGGTATGCCATTATGCATATTTGAGGAAGACAGAATATCACAGACTGGGTGGTTCAAACAGCAGAAATTTATTTCACATAGTTCTGGAGGATGGAAGTCCAAGATTAAGGTGCTAGCAGGTAGTTTTCATTTTGAGGCCCCTTATTTACAGGTGAAAACCAGCTCACTGTGGTTCACGTGACCTCTTTTTTGTGCAAGTTCTCTTGTGCGGCTTTTTATAAGGGCACTAATTACCTCTTGAGAGCCCCATCTCCAACTATCATCCATCACATTAGGGGTTAGGGCTTCAACATATGAATTTTCGGAGGACACAAACATTCAGTCCATAACATCTTTTTAGTTGTTTTTTAAAAAATATATTAGTAGGGCTGAAGCAATTCTGAAATCATTTCAGATGTATTACGGGATAAGGAAATATAAATACGAAATAGAGGAAGGTATAGGGGTATAAATTCATGATTTCTAAAATATACATATATGCATATATATGTGTGTTTATATACGCATGTATGTGTGTCAGTTTATTGCCTCTCAGCTCCAAACACACTCATCAATATATGCGCTATAATAAACAATGGAATTCTTTTAAGCATTTCTCCTTTAAAGTGAGCACAATGTTAAGCTTTCTCAAGAGAGAGCACCAGAGGGACACTGTAGGAAGAAGAGACTTCCTGCAATTTCCAGGGCTCTTGGAGGTGAGAGGATGCCATGTGAGTATGAGAGAATCCAGAAAAGTCTGCCCATCCACTGGCCCAGAACACAGTCTCTCTTGTGACCTGGCAGCTTTGAGCTAGTGATAACCTTTCTACAGCACCCTCAACATGGATACCAGAGCTCCTGCCACTTGTCCATACTCCCAGCTGCCTACAGCCTGGAGGGTCACACAGTGAGTGGTCATTCATTCTGCATTTTCCTCAACCCCTGCATGCCCATTCACTTTGAAGGCCTTCTGCTCCCAGACTTCCCCTGCACACCATACAACCATTTGGTGATTGCCTGCTCCTCTGCCTGCACTCCAGAGGGTTACCTGTTGCTTGCCCAGCAACTCTAGATCAGCTCCAGTCCGACTAAGCCAACAAATTTCTCTGCTATATGTTGGGCTGAACCACACCTTCTCCAATAAGATGTGAACCCCTTCCAAGCTCGTCCTTGCTTGGGTCCTCTCCCTCAGCCCTTGAGTACTATAAAGAGTTTCCTTATATCTTATAATTACTCTTACCAGTTAATCATTCTTTATATTAAACTTCCCCTGTTTAACCTACTGTGTGGCCTGTTTTCCCACTGGACCCAGACCACTACTGCATGTATGTATGTATGTTTGTATGTACATACGAATGTGCTGAAAGGGCCTAGAAGCAAAGATGCCCAGTAGCAATGAGCACGTCTAAACCAGATACTGGTTTCTAACACCATTCCTATTAAAAACAACAGCATTCCTGAGAGAAATTACTGTTTTCAGACCTGGGGCAAGGTAAGTACAAGATAAGGTAGAATATCTTGTTATGCCAGAAAGTGAAGAGGTGCCCCAATAATTGGGGTGTATCACATGGACACGTGAGCCAGCCTGAAGGGGCTCCCACCAGCCAAATCTGGGACAATTTTAGCAAATTTGGATCCAAATAATTAAAGACAATAATCATTAGAGGAAAACATTGAAATCCATGGGTTCATATTGATAATAGATGGGCAAATGGATGGAGGGAGGGATGAACTGGGGAGAACAGGGTGCTCTTGCTTACATGTCTCAGCTGCCAACACTCTGTGGAGGCAGGACTAGAGCTGGAAAGTCACCATTTTGCCACTATCATAGAAAAGATTGGTTCAAGAAAGAATCAACAATGGGTCATAAATCTAGGGAAGCAATTCTGATAAGAAATAGAATATTTGTATGATTTTAAAGCATCTCCACACAGACAGCTTATCAAATGCTAGAGGGAAAAACAGTAACTACACAGCAGAGAAAATGGACAGCACTTTGGCCAGGTGACCAAAATTAACATCACCAATGAGGAGCAGATGGATGTTGTGTGTCTCCACGTGTGACACCCTGAGTAAGACACATCATTCATGCAGTATTCTGGCTAGGAATGACGAATCTGAATTTAATTAAAAAAGAAAAAAGGAGGGGGGCGGGGAGAAAGAAAAATCAAACAAACCCCAAACATTCTATTAAAAAGGGAGAGGGGAATTTTTCTAAAATGTCAATGTCATAAAAGACAAAGAAAAACTAAAGAACTGTTCCAGATTAAAAGACTCTAAAGATATCTAACAACCAATTGCAACACGTGATCCTACACTGCATCCTGTATAGAGGAACAACTAAAAGCTACAAAGAATATT
>VSMD01056780.1:0-105797 GCA_008750895.1 Mirza zaza | reverse complement strand
CACGTGTCCTCGCTTCACAGGTCGTCTGTGCTCTGCCTCCGATGGTGTAGATAGAATATGCTGGAACCAGAAGCAACCACAGCCCTGCAGAGATTGCCACAGAGCGGAGCAGCCAACCCTAGTGGGGTGGCCTTAGCTGCAGTCACTGTGTGGCCCACTCCGGGATTCAAAGTTCCGATCCTCTCACCTTGTTGGGACAGCTCCACTTTTAACAAAAATAAAAATATGCTTTGTCATATTAAAGGAACACGATGTTTATAGGAAAAAATTCAAAATACAGATAAAGATTCTTAAGAAATTTTTTTTAAAAACTCCAAAATGACTCTTTTGGACAGCATTTTCAGTACTTTGATGTACTGTATGTATATACTTCCAGACCTTTACTTAGCCTATGCGGTTATTTCATAAAAAGGTAAGCGTGGTGTAAACTGATGCTAGTGAGTAGGCTTGTGAAGCTGCCTACAGGGAAATCCAACAGGGAAATCTACAACGGGAGCAGCGAGCCTGCCGGTGTTTGGTCCTGGGGTACCGGGCGCCCCCGGGGCACCCATGGCAGCCTCCGCGCCCCACCTGTGGGCTCCTCCGACCTGGGCCACCCACCGCGGTCGGCCGCTATGGTGTAACCCCGGACTGGCCCAGGAAGGCACAAGGGAGTCACATCCACCCCCACGTGTCCTCGCCTCCAAGGTCTTCTGCGCTCTGCCTCTGACGGTGTGGAACGTGCTAGAACGCGGGGCCAACCACGGCGCTGCTGAGAGAGCCACGGCCCAGAGCAGACAACCTTGAGGGGGTGGCCTTAGCTGCAGACAGTCACCCTCTCCCAACGTGGCCCACTTGGGGATTTCAAGTTCCGATCCTCTCTCCCTGTGGGACAGCTCTAGACAGCTCCACCTTCAGAGTGTCCCTCACGGGTAACAGCCAGGTCATCCCCTGCTCACTCCTGCTTCCTTGTCTCCACTTCCCTTCCCCAGCTCTGACAGGCACCCCTCACGCTAATCTCCTTCTGGGACAGCTTCCTGAGGACCCCACCCACGACACTGTCAGATTGGACGCCAGGAACAGCCCCACCAATTTCTCCCTCCGCTCTCTCCGTCCCAATTTCTCCCACCAATTTTCTCCCACCGGGGTCCCCTAGCCCAGGCCCCTCCAACATTTTAACAGATCTTTGTTAGTCCCTAAACAAAGAAAAAAATGGTAACTGGTTTTATGTTGCCTTTCTTTGATTACTACTGAAGTGGAATTTTGTTTCACTTGCATACTGGGCATTTTCACTTACCGTTTTTGACTGTTATACAAATCCTGTTATTTTCACTTGCCCATTTTCCACTACAGTGATCATCCTCCTCCTACTGATTGCCAAGAACTTCTTAGATGAATGCTAATGCTCTGCTATACATTGCAATTATCTTCCCAATGTATCCTATGTTCTATTTATAATACTTTGAAATAAGCTAAGTTTTCCTTTGCATTTAGTCAAATTTCTGTCTTTTCCTTTGTGACTCATGTTTTTATTATTTTTTATTTTTATTTTATTTTATTTTATTTTATTTTATTTTTTGTGAGACAGAGTCTCGCTTTGTTGCCCAGGCTAGAGTGATTGCTGTGGCGTCAGCCTAGCTCACAGCAACCTCAAACTCCTGGGCTCAAGCAATCCTCCTGCCTCAGCCTCCCAAGTAGCTGGGACTACAGGCATGCACCACCATGCCCTGCTAATTTTTTCTGTATATATTAGTTGGCCAATTAATTTCTTTCTATTTTTATAGTAGAGACGGGGTCTCGCTCTGCTCAGGCTGGTTTCGAACTCCTGACCTTGAACAATCCGCTCGCCTCGACCTCCCAGAGTGCTAGGATTACAGTTGTGAGCCACCGCACCCAGCCGTGACTCATGTTTTTAAAGTCATACATAGAAGTCCTTCCTCCTTCCAGCATTGCGTGAATATTCACCGGAGGGAAAAGATGTTTGTAACTATCTCAAAGAACATGAAATTATCTATATAAATTGGAAAGATAGTTATAGTGTTATTTGTTCTGTCACTGTTAAAAAAAAAAATTCTTATTTTGTCAAGGTAGAAAATAAAAGCCAACCGCTGCAACCTTCAGAGAATTCTGTGCTCTCTCTCCTGCGGACTCAAAAATCACAGTCAGTTTTATAGGCCAAGCAGATGTCCTGGAGCAGTCTTCTCCCGGATTATCTTGGCCTTTGTTGGCTTTTAAAATGTCTTTCGAGAGACCAGGACAAGCTACATCATTTGTGTGCACAGTGCAAAAAGAGCATGTGGGTGCCCCTTGTTCAAAAATTATTAAGAATGTCAAGACAGCCACAACGGAGCATTAAACCAAGCATGAGTTTACACAGCTCTCAGGCCTGTGAAGCCACCCTGCTCAGAACACAGAGAGCAAGCCTTCTGGATCAATTCTTTTGACCAATCAGATCCATCAAGTCAGTTCAAACTATCTTTCGTCAGGTTCTCTTGATGAGTTGCTAAAAAGATGTGACTGAATTCTTTTTGACTGAATTGGCTAAATCTATTAGGACAAGGGGAAAAAAGTGAACAGATTATCAGGTTGAAAGTTCTGCAAACAATTTGTGTGTAATATCTAAGTTAAAACTTGAGGTTTATTATCTTTGAAGATCCCAAAGATATAATTCCAGAATAAGATAATAAGTGTCAATAATGATCATCAGCCAAGATCCTGGCCAAAGGCATTTAGGGGGAAGCCCTCATGGTAATCCCATGGACAGGCACCGCACATACCCATTTTACAGATATGGAACCTGAGGCTTGGGGGAAAGGGAATAAGTCCCCCAGTTAACACTGCCAGGAGTCAGCAGCAGAACACAGGTTTGGGCTCAGATTCAGGTCTGAATCTACAGCATCACACTTGGCCTCCACATTATTCTGGCACCATGATCACAAGTTCTACCTTCTACAAACACAGGTGAAAATCTGGATTTGGAAAGTGCTATGGTTTGAATATTTGTCATCTCTGAAATTCATGTTGAAATTTAATCCCCCACATGGCAATACTGAGAGGTGAGGTTTTTAAGAGGTGATTGAGTCATGAGAGGTTTGCCCTCATGAATGGATCAATCCATTCATGGATTAATGAGTTAATGCATTAGTGGGTTACAGGAGTGGGACTGGTGGCTTTATAAGAAGAGGAAGAGAGACCTAAGCAGACATTCTCAGCCCCCACACATGTGTTGTCTGTGCCACCTTGGGACTCTGTTGAGTCATCACCAGCAAAAAGTCTCTCCCTAGATGAGCCCCCCTCAACTTTGGACTTCTCAGCCTCCACAATTATAAGAAATAAATTCCTTTTCCTTATTAATTACCCAGTTTGGGGTATTCTGTTACAAGCAACAGTAAAGGGACTAAGACAGGAAGATGGTGGGGAGGCTCATCTGGTGGTCTTGAACCTCGCTCATCCTTAAAATGGTCCTCATGATTGTAGAAGAGCCAAAGCTCCCAGATAATCTGAATTTTCATGCCTGCATTTCCGGGCTGAGGGAGGTGAAGCTGCTCTGTTTTCATCTAAAGACAAGGACTTGTTTCCCTCCACTGTATAAACAGCAGGTCGTTTTCCTAGTTCTTAAGTGAATGCCGAGCCTCAATTTAAACACACACACACACACACTCACACACACGCGCTCAGAATTTTGCATAGAACATAAAGGATTGGGCAAAGGACTCTCAAAAACATACGCTTCAGGTTCCATGTAAGAGACCAGCATTTCAAATGCTTACTTAAACCTTGCCCTCAACCAATAGGGTTTAAAAGCTGACAGGCACTTTTGCATTAGATTAACCCTCTGCTTTTGATCCTACTAAAAAGAAAGCTAAAATGGCCTGTACTTGTCTGCTTTCACAGCTACCTACAGACTGAGGACAAGGTCTGAAAGCAAGAGTTGAACTGATTGCATGATTGAAGCCAAAATCAGGGAATAAAAGAAATATATATATTCTGTATATATGAATAATCCTCAGTTTTCCAGTTTGCTTTCTACATATAAATATCAAAATAAAATATCAAAATTCCATAAATTTTCACTCTTCTCATGGTCCCTTCAGGATGCAGACAATGGAGCAGAAGCTTTAAAAAGACATCCATTCCTTTTTCTCATTCATATTTAATTTGATAGCAATTCAGAAGTGTCCCCCAATTTCAAATTTAATATTTATTTAACACAATGATAGCTAGTGCTCTTAATGAGAGCCCTAAAATAAGATGCAGAAGTACCTTCCAAGTCATTAAAGATAATATTGTAGGTATAATAATATAAGACCTATATTTTGTTATGATTATTTAGAAACCGATAAATCCTTTCAATATCAATTATTTATGTGTTCAGTGGTGTCTACAGTGGTAGATCACAAAATTTACCCATAAGTTTCTCCCGTCCAGGTATACATGCCCATTTGGAATGTGACTTTGCTGTTCTCCCATAAAGAGAAGGAGTCTAGTTTATCATCTCTTGAATCTAGGTTGACCTTGTGACTTGCTTTGACCAACAGAATGCTATAGAAGTGACATTATCCACCTTTCGAGGCTAGCTCTCAAGAGACCTTGAAGCTTCTACTTTTGCCCTCTTAGACTGCTGCCCTGGGATGACTAGATAAGGAGGCTGGTCTAGCTACTGGATAAGAGGAAGCCATGCAGAGCAAAGCTGGGGAACCCTAGATAACAGCCAGTACCATCGCCAACCATGTGAGTGAGGTCACCTTGGATCTTTCAGCCCAGCCAACCTCTAGCTGATAGAAGCTTATACCTGAGCCCAGGGGAAACTTGCTAACCTAGCCAACCCACAGAATCATGAGAAATAATAAATTACTGTTGCTTTAAGCTGCTACTTTTTGTTTGGTTACAAAGCAATAGATTTATCTGATACATCTATAGTAATGTTGCAGATATCATGTACAAATAACTCTTCATTGCCTTGGAGCCAGCTACAAATGTAGAGATTCTCCAACTGTAACATTATACAGACATTAGAAACAAGTAAGACATCAAGGGCAAATACTCTTCACTTGTGGGTAGGGAGAGAGGAGAGGATGAAACCACTGAGGGACTTAGCAGAATCTTCTGGTTTTGCAGGGATTAAGCATGGGCTCTGAGGCCAAAGTATATGGATTCAAGTTCTGGACTTGCCATTACTGGGTGGGTAACCTCAAGCAAGTCATGTTACCTCTCTGTTACCTCAATTTCTTCATCTGTCAACAGGGATAGAAATAGTACCTCCCTCGAAGTCTGCAGGGATTGAATTAGAAAACATTCTTAAGTATTTTGAAATATATATAGTACCTAGTAAGAGCATGATAAATATTAGCCTTTATTATTGGGGGAAGAAGGAGCCTATGTACTTTATAAAAGCAAATTTAATATTATTACAGCCTCCATTTGTGCAGCTGGTTCTTTCAAGATTAGAAATTCTTTCTCCTGATATTACCTCTTTTTTAAAAAACCATTATACTTATTTTGAATACTTTACATGTATGAGGGTATGAGAATTTTATTTTTATGCAAGAGAATCATGAGTTTAAAGGCTCCACACTGATAAAAACAGATGGGGAATTAACTAGACAGTTTATTATTTTCATTTGTATTAAACTCTCAAAAGAAACCTTTCACTGGGACCAATACTTACTGCTGTTAAAGGGATTGATAACATCACAGCTCAAACTGGAGCTTGCAAGAAAAAAAAAATCTGTGCTAATTTGTTTTTATTTGACTAAATAAAATGAAATTCTTGCAGCCAAAATTTTTTCTGATGCTAAGCCTAGTGTAACCTGAATAATTCTCTAAGGCTGCGTTATCACGACAATTAAAAGTAAAATGTTGGCTGCATTCTCGACAGAATTGGTAGATCTTTTATTAATTCCAAGCACAACTCAGATACAAACATTATTTTACATTCTTGACAGAATCCATTCCATGTGACCACAAGGAGCCGAATATGCTTTCTCTGCACTTTTTCTCTCTCTCGGTCCTCTTCTTCCTCAATGTAAATATTATCATGAAGCCTCAACTGTTTGACTTGACGATGGTGTTATCCAAATTTAAAAGAGAATGATAGTGTGTTGAGCATAGCAACCTGGAAGTTTATGCAGGAAGAAATGAGTCTGGCCGTAAACTGTGGAATGTACTTAAAAATAGAAATTCAAATTGCAAGTCCCTCTCTGGAGCTTCTTTTAGGAAAATACCCTTTTGGGGTAATATTAATCACTATCCAGTAGTTCACAAATGACATCGCAGGACGGAGGAGTCTGCTCAGTTTTGAATATGTTGGGCACCTTTGATTATTTTCAAAGTCTAAATGAGAACTACAAACACATTGTGGCCAGCACATTTTCTTTTAATTTTTAAATTCATGAGCATTATCAGAGAAATGAAATCCATATGCTTATAAAAATTCATTTACACTTTGCACTTCAGAACATATGACAGAGTCTTTTCATAAATCTTTTAATGTCTTTGTTTACTTTTGAAAGCATCCAGTCTATGAGAATAAACTCCAAATAATTTGGAGTCAGAATCCAGCTGCCACATTCAATTAACATGCAACCTTCACACATGACTGATAAGGCCACAAACATCTGGAATAAACTCATAGACAATCTATGGAGCATTGTTAAGTAAGAAGACCTGACAGATGCTTCTGAAGATTGCTGTTTTATGAAATTCTACAACTACCTTTTTAATTGTATTTTGTCACAAATTTGGTGTGTGTGTTTTTCAAGGAAGGCGTTGAGCATTTGTGAATTTCTTCTTCTAGTTAAACTTCAGCAATATATGAGGATTTCATCTATACTTTCAACTCCAAAATGGACACACAAGAAGGACAGGGCATTTCTTCTCCTGATGGCCCTAAAAATCTGATAGGAGCTTTCAAAGAAGGGAGATTTTAAATGTAACTCTTCCTGAAGACAATGAGTTGGCTTTTGTGCTATCTCTTGGTGTCCCTGGTGGCAGCTAGCCAGAGGAATGTAGTCATATACTCATCAAAGAGCATCAAGACACAAACCAAAGGCCAACATGGCTGCCCAAGTCAGCAGCAGATGCAACAAGCTTTTCATCCCCTTGTGGTGAATGCATTTTCCAAGTAGGACAAGGTTTCTGTACATCAAGTCCTGGGTCTGTTGACATGACACAAAGCATAGTCATATAAAATTGATCTAAGTGGACTTGCTGCACAAAATCTACTTCAATGCAGTAATAATAGCTACCTGCCAGCCATTAATCCTCACAGGTCTAGCCATAAAATCATCAAATAGTCTTAAGACATTGGTGAATGTCCCAGGGCTACCAGATTTGACTAGTATATAACGATGGCTCCTCCCTTTAATGCTGTAGAATGTTCCAGTAAAATCAGAGACTCACATTAGCAGTCTTGATGGGCTCTAGATCTTTCATAGATCTGATATATAGCCAGAATGATCTGATGTACAGAAAACAAAATAACAACAACTCTAATGAGAGGTGATGTGACCCAAAGCAAGTCTCTACCCTTTATATATCTTATTAATGCTCACAATAGCCCAGGGAGGGAAGTATAATTCCTATTAAATAGATAACAAAACTGAGGCTGGGAAGTTTTGTCTAAACTTACCCAAGGTGACACAACTGGTAAGTGGTAAAATTGAGCTTTGAACTCAGCCAGCTCTGCTGACGTTTAGTTACAATATACCCCATCTGTTCCTGTACCGCTTCCTGCAGAAGGCTGATCCACAGCTGGTAGTCTCAGGTAAATATGTGTAAAGTCCAAATTAGAGGCAGTAAGAGAGGCTCCTTCTTTTTAACCTACAAACGAAATTCTCTCTGCCCCATCTGTAATGATCTTTCCGAATTTTCCTAAAATAAACATGAAAGGCATTTTTCTTGCTGTTTGCTGCCTCTATAATATATTGGCCCTTACAGAGAAACATTGAATTGTGACTTTAAATTATTAAAAACTTCAAAAGACCACTAAAAATGGACAAGTTGCTTAAAACGAGAGACTCAAACCCAAATTAATCAAAAAATCAAAATTTCACAGATATAAATGACATTGATTTTCATTTCCTAAAAATATCAGTTTAGATAAGGTTGCTTTTAAAACTCATATTTCACTGTTATATATTCAAATGCTTGAATATATTTATATATCAGAGTCAAAGTTAAAAGTAAAACTTATTTTTAAGGTACTATTGACCTCTAAGGTAACTTACTTGATAATTCCCACATAGATGAGCCTAGAAAGACCATTTTTCATCACACAGCCAAGCATCTGGTTATTAATAACAATAATAACAACAACAAAAGAGCTTCTCTTGTAAATAGATATTCACAACAGAAAAGGTTATCACTTTAACAGAATGATGAATTTTTTTGTATTCACTGTTATCTGTCTTCATCTTCATGGAACAATATGTGCTCCCCCTGGTGGCCAGAATGATACTTTTTAGCTTTCTAGAGCAAACTAATCAGATTACAACTTGTTTGACAAAGGAGCTTTTCTTTTTTACATCTCACAGTTTCAGGTTCCAATTCAACTTTCCAAAAAGTGAATTTCCTTCAAGGAAACTTAAATATCTTGCTTTGTTTTCATCCAAGAGATTTGTTGTTAAATCAAAACCATCTAGTTAAAGAATTCTTGTTTTGTTGTTTGTTGTTTGGGGTAAAATAAAATCTTATAAAGTTAAAAACCACATCCACAAGCAACTGGAAGAAATCCCAAACGTTAAAATTGTGTGGTCAGTATAAGCAATGACACTGAAGATAATCCATCAAGTCAATATATATTCCTTTTCCCCACCAGAGGAAAAGGAAATAAAATGTTACAGGATGGAAATGTAATTTAATAGCTGAATGAACAACTTGATCAGCTTATTTCATCCTTAGAAAGAAAAAGGAGGCAACCCAGGTGGTTAAACTGTAACACAGTCGAAATTCCATCACCCATGAAAACTGTAACTGGGATTCCACTTTCGAGTTTGGCCAGCCCAGAAACAGATGTGTGTTCCAACAAGAAACCCAGGCTGCATCTCCTGGAGAAGAGCTCTTTAGAGTGAAACAGGAGTTTCAACTGGTTTCAACTCCAAAGAAGGGACTAGACTAAACTGAATATAATTGTTCCAAAGTGTTTAGAATTCCCAGGTTGGATTGAGGCTAAACGTGTGCTTCTCATTTTATGGCCTTGAAAAAGAAGACAGAGTGATTCTTCCCTTAAAAAAATTAAAAAGATCCAAGAACAGAAAAAAAAATTTTTTTTTTAAGTTGAGATACAAAGGTTTGGCCAGAAATATCTCAGCCACGGGACATTTCTTCAGTGAGTGAGGCTATAGTTCAGACAGCAAGGTCAGGGTGAAGAACAAATACCACTTTGTGCATAATTCCTGCCCATTAAAAGAAGGGAATCAAGTGTTTCTTATTACATAGCCTGTCTGGATGCATGATCCTTTCAACTGAGTTCCTCAGGCACATTCTGGCAAGATTCTAAATTCATATCATCCAGCATAACATGGAGCAGGTAGAGTTTCTTTTGAAAAGAAACCCAGGCCAATGTAACTCTAGCTAGGGAAGCTGATGCCAGGAAATCTACAGTGTGCTTTAACCTCGACCACAGTTCAATTAAATAAATCCCACCCTCTTTAAAGAGTCCAGAAACATGTGAGCAAACAGGGGAAACACAGTTGCTGGTGAGTGGGGTTCGCCTTGCAGGAGGTTAATTTCACACGGATTTCAGTGAATTCGGGATAGGTTAAAAAAAAAAAAAGCTTGTGACAAAATTGGAAATTTAAACTTTTATTTGTATCCAATATTTCTTCAAACAAGGTTCTTCCCCATGCCTCTGCCTCTGTTTCTCTTTTCCTGGCCCTGAGAGATTTGCTGCCTTCAAAGGAAAGGAAAACTGACTTCCCCAATACCTCACGGCTTAGAATGCCCTTCCATGATCTCAAGGACAAGCCAAGGTACCTTTGAAAAGGGCAAAGCTCTGTGCCTTCTGTCCCTCTGTCCTCCTTTTCTCTGGTTTGTTTTCCTTCCTCCTTGCCAAAAAGCAGCCACCTTTGTCGGGGAAGTTATTACAATCGGTTCTAAGTACTTCCTTCAGTAATGAACGCAACAGAATACTGTCTTTATTCATTTAGAGCACGAAGCTGCCCCGCTTTACAAATACCCTGTTTTTAATAAATGTTTGTTGATAGGTATCCATTCACGATAATAAAATGAATACAAGGGAGTTGAAGCTGAAATACACAAAAAGGAAATCTCTAGACCATGTCTGTGTGTGTATAGCACGACTCTTCCATGTGTACTTTTAAATAGCACATAGACAGAAGCAGATATTATGCCACATGTTTTTCCTTAAAGGATTCATAAAATACTGTGGCAGCAATCACCTTTATGGACAGAGATGAAGGTAGGAAGAAAGTTTCCCTTTTCATGTTAATGTTTCTGTACTGCCTGAGTTTCTTAGTGATGTACATATATTATTTTCATTCTTTCAAAAAAAAATCAAAGGGCTATCTGAGTGATTATACGTCTTTATTTTCTTTGGGTACATCTCTATTTTAAAAAAAAAACTCATTCTTAAATTAAAAGGTAAAAGGCAAAGACAAACCAATTTGGGGGGTGATTCTTTCTTGGATTATTCTACCAGACATGGTAGTATGTGATTTTTATTATGGGTCTCAAGTACCTCTATAGATCTATATGCACAGAGAGCAAAACTGCATTATTCCAATGGGATCTTTGGGAAAATATTTAAATTCTGGATCCCCACAAGCCTTGGAAGTGACTTCCCTAACCTTTGTTAACAGCTAAGCAAAATTATCTCCAGAGAGGTGAAGCTGCATCAGTGCCAGCCTTCCAAGAGGCCATGTCATCACTGTGGGCTTTACTGCACTAAAGGTGCATTTCACAAGCAGAAATGGGAAAGCTCAGAGAAGTCATAGTCCTCTGTCACATACAGTGGAGCGGGGATTTAAGCCAAGATCACTGGAACTTTCTATTGCCCACAGCCTCAAGAGAGAAAGCATATCTTTCTGTATCCCACAGGAAATGCCAAAGCCTGCTGACGCTGGGACTGAAGGCCATCTGTCCCCTGTGAATCCTCATCCTAGAGAGCCAGAGTGGGTCTGAAAGACCCACTTCCAAGCACAGCATATGAGAAACAAGAGGGGACAGATTTGGAAAATGCCTCTGTTTGCAGGTGGCATTTAAAACACAGGCACCTTCCACCCATCCTGGGTTGCATTTCCCAGCCCTTCTCCTCCTTAACCCTGGTCAGCCCAAATGCAGAAAGTGACAGTGGCAGAGAAATGGGAATGGTGTCAACTCAAAGGGAGAGGTTGTTGTATAGATTCTTCTCATTTTTTCGGAAAGGGGCCAGATGCCCTCCTTCTGGCCTAAGCAACCAGTCCTTCTCCAAGTGGCAAAAAGGACACATGAAAATCCCACCGGGATGTCATGATTGAGCATGTAAAGCTCATCTAAGCACACAAAGACAGGCTAAGAGGACAGGGAGTCAGGAACATGCTTCTTTTGTATGCTTTATTCCTATGATCAGTATAACCAGCTTCTCTGCAGGATGTGTTGGCATGGAAGGCCGAGAGACTCCAGCCTCAGCTCAAGTCCCAATTCTGGCTCTCTGATAAGATGGTGTCACCCTGTTTCCATGTCCAAGATCTGTTAACTCATAACTTGCTATGTGGTCTAGAGCTGCAGTACTCAAGCCCTGGTGCTATCTGGGCTGCACAGCAGGAGGTGAGCTGCAGGAGAGCAAGCAAAGCTTCATCTGTATTTAGAACGGTTTCCCATTGCTTGCATCACTGCATAAGCTCCACCTCCTGTCAGATGGGCAGAGTCATTAGATTAGCGTGAACCCTGCGAGGGATCTAGGTTTCCTACTCCTTATGAGAATTTGATGCCTGATGATCTGAGGGGGAGCTGAGGTGGTGATGCTAGCGCTGGGGAGTGGCTGCAAATACAGATTATCATTAGCAGAAAGGTTTGACTGCACAATAAATGTAATGCACTTGAATCATCCTGAAACCATCCCACCACCCCCATCCCTTGGAAAAACTGTCTTCCATGAAACTGGTCCCTGGTGCCAAAAGGTTGGGGACTGCTCTTCTAGAGAAAATAAATCAAATCTCTAGCCTACAATTGTCCTGTCTATAAAATGGAACTTTTTTTAAAGACAAGAAACTTTGAAAACCTGAGAAGAAAAGTCTCTATAGGAAAAAAAGGCAGTACTATTTTATGATTGATACCTCCTTCTACAGAGACTATTGCAAAGAGATGCAATAAATAGTTTCCCACTGGTTCCCTCGATAGATCTAGAGCAGACACACACCAAGCAGGCAGCTCTACTTACAAGCAAAAACTTCAATTCAGAAACTTCTTCCATCAGTTGTAAAAAGCCAAACCCAGGGAGGAAAAACAAAACAGTAGCAAGAAACCCCTTCATAGTTAAAAACCCCTGGATTATTTGGTCCCCTGGGATAATTAGCTTTTAGAATGTTAGAAATATTCTGGAAAAGTCCTCCACTGTGGCTCATTGCATTTTTCCCACCTTACCCCTTTAAGAATTAACTTCATTTTAGGATGATTTCTGCATATTCCTCTCTACCTCAGTTTCCCAGTGCTGAGCTGGTGTTTCCTGGGACATTAACAATCACACCCATCCCTTGGGGAGGAGGCTGCCAGACACATGGGGCTGCCCACTCAACTGGCAAATACCTTCCTGTTTCACTTTCTCTTCCACTTCTTGCCCAGCCTGGGCAGCAAGTGCTCATAAGTAAACCAACACAGTAATTTCCTCTGGGAGTGTTCATCCTAGGAGCTCAGGGGGCAGAGGCGTCGCAGTGTAAGTACACACGCTACACTCAGACGCAGACACGCTTACCCTTCCCAGGCGGGTTTCAGACACTTTCCTTTATTCAAAGGCAGCCACCTTTAACAGGTGATGTCAGACTCTCACCAGTGATATTTTTATGACTACAAAATTGCATTACGTCCAGGGTCCCGCCACCAGTGCACCTGAACTTGGAGGCAGTTAACAGCTCTTGTGCCTGGCCCTAGAAGACACTTTCCAGGCTTTTCTGACCTCCCACACCTTGCAAACCAGAAGCCAGAATGAACCTTTGTACCCAGAAGCAGTTTGTGGTTTAGATTAACAAATACGCAAACCGAACACCAAAAACAGCGCTGATGCGTCAGATTCCCCAGTGCTGATGCGTCAGATTCCCCAGTGCTGAGAGTGGAGGGGTAGGAGGGGGCACCTCCAGGACACCCAGCTTTTTAACTACATTAAACACCCCAAAAGCCCTGGTGTCCTCTACTCCTACCCCAATCTCCTTTGGGGCGACATCATTTTAGAATCTAAGAGAAGCTCAGCCACTGGGCACTGAGAAAATACAGATTTCCAGACAATATACTGGGGAGAGCCAGGGGAGAGAACAGTCCATCGAGGTTTTGTTACGGTTTGTTATTATACAAATACAAAACAAAAGATGTGGCTTCTGTGTCCACTTCCTAGGTTTGAGTCCCCCCCATTAGGGCTGGGGGGTTCAGAGGGGTGGGGGGCTACAAAGCCCCAGGTGCTGTAAAAGGGCCTGTCGCGGAGACCGGTCTGGGGCTCTCCCGGATTGGGGGACAGATTGGGGGACGGGTGGGGGTGGGGCGTTTGGAGAGGCAGAATAAAGGAAGGGAAATACAGCGCTTAGCAGTAAAAAGCGAGAAAGAGGTGACCGGGATTGACCAGACGAAAAGGAAGACAGTAAACAAAGAAGGAAAATAGAGAAGACAAAGGGAAGGAAGGAAGAGGGAAAGGGAAGGGCGGAGGGAGGGAGGAAGACGGAGAAGAGAAGGACAGAAAAGAAATTGAGGCTAGCAGAGCGAAGGAGGCCAAGTCGGAGCATGGATCATCACAAGGGTGCAACAGCCAAAAGCCAAAGTTCAGAAAAGCCTAAAAACCCCGGCCAGTAAAGGAGGTGTGGCGGGCCAGGCCAGAGGCAGGGCGAGGCCGGGGGCTGACCGGGCGCCCCCAGCGGGCGGGCCGGCGCGCGCTTCCTCCTCCGCGGGTCCTCGGGTCCCTCCCGCGCCGCTCGCCAGGGCCGCGGGCCGAGCTGTGCGCCCCGGTCCGCCCGCCGGTCCGCGGTCTCCTCCGGGCTCCGGCTCCGGGCACAGCTGCCCCTAGGAGGTCGAGGCCGGGTTGGGCAGTCCGTGCAAGCTACTGAGGGCGTCCGGGGCCTTGCCGCCGGGGCTGGGAGGCTTCCGATCGGCCGCTGCGGGAGGAAGCACAGGGGCGTCGGGTCACTGCCCAGCGCCGCGCCAGGCCAAAGAGCCGAGGCCGGGAAACCTGCAGCCCGCGGCCGTGCGCGTTCACACCATCGGGGCTTTGGAAGGAGGAAGCAGAGACTCTCGCTCTGCAGACGCCCGGTACAGCCGGCCGTGGGCACCCACCTTTCCCTCTGCCCCGAGGGAGCCGCTTGCAAGAAGAGCCTGGGCAAGAGGGGCTCCTCGCAAGGTTGTTTGCAAACCCTCCAAGGCCGTTGACCGGGTGCAATTCCCTTTGCTCCTCAACCCCCTCACCACCCGATCAATTAAGGAGGTGACGGGCGCAGGGACAGGGGAGGTTTTGGGGTCCAAAGGAGACTTGGAAGGGAGCGGGGAACTGACACCCGCGCGACCCCTCCTCCCGACCCGGGTGCACGCTGCGCGCGTAGGTGCGCAGAGCAGTTCCGCGTCGCGTCAGCAGACACCGCGCCTCGGACGCTCGCTGTGGGCAAGGGGAAATCGTGTGGGCAACGGATCACCAAAGACTCCCTTGGGGCGGCATAAGATCCCTGGGGGGGGGCATCTTGGATCCCTCCGTCTTAAGAGGTGGTCGCGCTTTAAGTGAGCTGCAGAGTTCGTTGTGCCCACGAGGTCGGATATCCAGATGCGCTCACCACTGTGGGCACAGCACGTCCTAGGACCTAATGGGCCTCCGGATTGAGTGACAGTGGGCTTGCCAGATCGGGCGGTATTCTGCGCGTTGCTCTATTATTTAGGGTTTTGGGAAGGGGCCCAAGTTTTGCTACTGGAAGCCAGAGAGTGACGCCACGATTGCACAACTCTGTTTTTCCTTTACCAACCTTAGGCAGCTCAGCTTCTCCTACACCAGGAGGCATAGCTTGTTTATACCTAAAGGGGCGTTTTTTTCAATTTTCTCCAGCCCCCCCCCCCACAAGTACTCCTTTAGAAGGAGAACTTGGAGAGCCTCAATTGGCAGGGGCGGGGGGTCTGGATTTTTTTTCTCCTCGCGCTAGCCCCAGCCCCAGCCCTAGGCGAAACTTGCTGTGGCTAGGAGCTGGATGAACCACCTCTGTGCGAGGGGGATGGGGACAGAGGGACACACACACAAAGAGGATTTCTCAGAGGTGTTAAAAGGATCTGAAAAGCATTTCCAGGACAGAGACACCCCTCAGCTTCTCCCAGCTTCTCAGCTCTTACTCCTAAACACAACTGTGGCCACCCAATCAACAAAGTATTCCGACCTTTTCTCTCTACCCCCTACACACACTTCAAGGTGAGGACCTGTTTAGGAAACATCTAAGGAGGAGGAAGATTCTCAGCCAAAAGCTGGTTACCTTAGAGACGGTTAAGAAACTGAACTGAAAAAATAAACAGCCATGAGCAGGGAGATGGACTCCACCCCACATATAGGGGCGAAGCCTGCCTGGAATTTAGCTCAGTCCAGGCCAGTCCCTTCCTATAGGACCCCCTTTCCTCCATCTCCTCCCACAGGACCCTGGGTAACATGGGTGGGTATGTCTGGGGGTCTCTAAGGCCTGGATCCTACAGGGTTAGGCACACTGCAAGCTCATTTAACCTCAGGGGCTAGGATCCAGGACAGACATTTTTAAAATACTGGAACTTCGACTGCAGGGCACACTGGGATGATCATGGAGGGTGTCTGAGAAGGCATCAATCACCTTCTCAGGGTGTCAAATGAGACTGAGGCTGGTGGCAGAGGGGCGCTCTGGCTCTGGGACACTGGCACCCTAGTGCTCGCTGACAAAGTTTGCTTTTAGGATCCTCCAAGAACTAATCCCAGAATAGAGATAACTGGAACAAAACTGCAAGTTGTCTTTAACAAACATAAGCAACACATTTTCTTTGTGTGTATGAAATATCTTATAGATTTGATTTCCAAATCTTTAGTCTTTCCAGAGCCCCTCTGGGAGGAATTTTAGAACCCCGAGATTTTGATAGTTTCTGAAAACACACTGTAAAATACTAGCTGTCTTAAAGGAGCACCTAGTGAGGTCTGTCACCTGGTCGGGGGTGTCTGTGCTCTGGCTATGGAAGACATTTGGATTTGGATGAGTGTCCAGATTCCTAGAACGTCAGCCCCTTCACATGAAGGTGAAGTGGAATTTTCCCGTTCTTCTCAGTTCCCAAGAATTGAAGTTTCCTTTCAGGGGATGGGAAACGCAAGTAAATCATACTTTCTTGCCTACATAACAGGGAATCCAGACTCACTACATTTTGATGGGTAATTTCACATTCCATTAGGCTTCACTGAGGGTAACCTTTAAGATGTTCATTTGTACCTAATTTGGTATGGTAGTTTGTGTGTGTGTGTCTGTGTGTGCGTGCGTTTGTATGTACTGAGTGATCAAAAGTATTTATTTTTTACTGAGCACTCATTATATTAAGTTGCTTTTGGTAAAGAATTTTTTTCTTACTGAAAAGGAATTCAGTAAATGCTAATCCTACTATTCTTATGAATTGAACAACAATTGATGATAGTAAATTGTCCTGTGGGATAGGTTTCCTTGAAGATAAGAATTTCTTAAGAAATGATTAGAAAATAAAAGGCAGTGATTCATATTACTTTGCTTTGCCTTTTGAAAGAGGAGAATCTTTAAAAGCAGTTTTTCTACCATAGAGAAGACAAGTAAAATTCCATAACCCAAATATGTATGTAATTCCCATGCTGCAAAAATAGATAAGCGATTATTTTTATGTTTCTGTTCAAACACAATTGCATGCCAACTTGAGAAATCGTCATTAACAGTGGACCTGAGGTATGTGATGATCCATTGCCTGAAACTTTAAAGAGCTGTGAGGATCGGGAAATTAAATTGTTAATTTAATAACTAATGTGGCTAATTATTGCTGTGCACTTGGAAAACAGCTGGGATATTTCATAATAGGAAGCAGATATAATGATAAAAGGGACTTGACTGTCAGCATCATTTAGCAGCTCTATATTTCTGAAAAGGAAAGTATTATCTTCTAAAGAAAATCAATCACCGGTGAGCCAAAATGTTGAAATCATCTCCTCCTTCCCCCCAAATTAACAAGAAGTAGTTTAGAATTAGGAACTGCATGTGTTACCTTTGAATTGTTATCTACAGGTCATAATTTGTGTCTAAGGTAGAGCTTAAAATGCTACAAGACAGAGTGGCTCTACTGGAAAACCAACTGCATCCTTGTGAAGACAGTGAATCCTTTTTCTAAGTCGTCCTTCTAGTTGGGGTCAACCCGGGGAAATCATATATATATGTGAATATACTTTTCTAATTCAAATGAACCTGCTTAGGTAAGTGATTTGTGTAACAAGGTAAGTTCCATTTCAATTTCAATGTCAACGGATAGAGAAAACAGGCAGATCAGAGACGAAGGACAGGAACCGAGGGAAGCATTCATGCAGTATCCTCACATGTAAAGTTTAAAGGAGTTCTCGTTCTCAACTTTTAAAATTTCTTTGACTTGAATTCCCTATAAATGAACAAGTCATATTAACTTATTATTTAAATCAAATTTAAAGTTTATAGGAGTTCTAATTCTCAATTTTTATAATTTTAACTTGGATTTTTCTACAATTAGGCAGGTGAGCATTATCCTAATATCCCAGGGTGTCTGTGCTCTGGGAAAAGTGTAAATAGAAAAATTACTTTTCTTCTTCCACTTCACTGCTTTTGGATGGCATCTTAGTCTCTCCCCCTACCCATAGATCAAGCCTTCCTGTCTCATCAAGACTAGCTAGAATACTTAGAAATGGCACTTTTTGTCTGGGTGGCACCAAGGAGGAAGCCTCTCCTATCACCTGCCTGCCCAATGCCACCTGCCACCCCAAGCAGGTGTGAGGCAGATCGGCTGGTGAAGATCCTTTTATAATCTGGAAACAGCCCCTGCCCCATGCTTTCCCCCATGTTTGTGCCCTGTCCCCTTCTCTGCTGGGATTGGGGTGACTCCTTCCTTTCCCAGGTTACTTGAAGTCACAAATTTCTGGTGATTTGATTTTCAAAAGTGGTGAGCTTTTTTCAAGTTAAAGAAAAAACCAGAACCCAAAGGGCAGCATAAGAAGATGCCCTCACACTGCTGACTGTTGATTAAACACCTCAAATCTGTTAGCTGACTTATCTCGAATAGATTTACGGACAAGGAGGAGGAGGAAGAAGCCAAGGAGGCAGAACTCCCAGCCACCTTTCCCACAGAAAGAGGGACCCCAAACCACAGAGTTCCAAAGAGACTGGACTTAGGGACACATGATCTAAATGCTCTCTTCTTTTCCACAGTATGTATTGAAGAAAAAGAACCCAAGGGGGGGCCAAGGCTTGTGTTTTGTTTTGTTTTGTTTTGTTTTGTTTTAAAAAAGGAACTTGGAAGGTGGGCAGTGATGGGAAGGGTCCTGGTGTGGAAGTCAGGCACCACAGGCAACTCTAACCCCACCTGTAGGGTTCAGGTGCCAGGACAAGTCCACAGAAATGATGCCTTCTAGACTCTTCTATGAGTGGAGAAACTGAGACCCAGAGAGGAGCAACAATTTGGCCAAGGATGCAAGAACCAGATCCAAACCCAGGAGTCCTGTGTGTCAGCCTGGCGCTCTTTCCTCTCTCTCAGCAAAAGGGGAGTGGGGGGCTCCTGGGGCCTCTCTCACCTCAGTGTGCCTTTCTGGGGACACCTGTTAGAGTTCATCCGCTCCAAGAAGCTCAGGGACTTAAGGTTTACCCCAAAGGAAGAATTTATGCCCAGGGCCCACAGCCCACCCCAGCCCCTTCCCTCCCCTCCCTCTCCCTCTCTCTCTCTCTCTCTCTCTCTCTCTCTCCACGCAACCCCTTCCTTTCCCCAGGCTCTCGCCTCCTCCCCTGCACCTGCACCCTTCATAACCCTTCCAGCATCCACCCGCCCTCCTCCCCGCTGCGCCCCTCACCTTCTCGGCTGGGGTGTTTGAAGGTCATGGCCGCCGCGAGCTCCCCGCCGTGCACCGCGACGCCGGCCCCGGGGGGCGCCAGCGGAGGGCCCTGCGCCGGGGGCCACGGCGGGCCGGGGGTGAGGTAGCCGCCGCCAGGCGCGCTGTACACGCCGTGCTGGTTGGAGGCCGGGTAGGCGCAGGCGGAGAGGAAGCCGCCCACCGCGGAGAGGCCGGACGCCGACTGCGGGGATGGAGAGGGACAGGCAGTCAGCCGCGGATAGATAACCCTGCCACCTTCTCCAGCGCACTCGAAAATGGGCGTTATTTCCCCTGCTGACCCCGGTCAATTATCCCCACGTAAGGCCCGGGCCTCTAATTCTCTTGGTAAGGACTCTGGCAAAGTGATTTCTAAGAATCCATTCAAATTGTTATAAATAATAACAGGCGGGGGAGCACAGTATCGACCACCGGGATTTAGAGACAGGGGGTCCTCCACTGCGGATCTGTGGTCCAGCTTTCCAAGCAAAGGCATGTCCGCAAAAGGCAAGTCAAGGCCCTAGAAAGCCGGTCTCCCCTAAACTAGTGAGTTGAGGAAAGGACAGAAATACGCAGCTGGAGGACGCTCGCTAGCCAGGCGGCCAGACAAGACTACGATCCGCCTGCCTGGAAGAGTTTTCTCTCTTTTTTTTTCTCCTTTTCCCAACATCCCCAAATCTTCTGCTCTTCTAATTAAGATCAGCTCCCTGCGTTGCCCCTGGGTTACCTGAGTGTATTTAATGTCCGCCTCCAAGGCAGGTTTCTCCAGCCCATTCACTGCGGGGCCGGCGGGGAAGGCCGCGCGGTTCACGCCGGGCCAGTCTTCCATCTTCGCCGAGTAGGCGGCGCCTTCGCTCCCGGCCAGAGCCCCTGTGGGGACACGGGAGGATGACAAGGCCTGCCTGAATCTGGCCCGGGCGCTCGTGCGGCTCTCCCGCCCTCACGTTACACACGTGCCTACACCCATCAGCTGGTTTCCGAGGGTGCGGCCTGGGGTCCCCCAACACCTAGCGGTGGTCGGAGATAGAGGGGCGGTGGCGCGGGAGTGGGGGAGGAGGAGTCTCTTTCACTCCTAGCCCCAAAGAGTAAAGAAAAGCCTCGAGGCCCGCTCCTCGCTCCTCCCAGCCCCACCACCCGCTTCCCACGAAAACCAGAGGTCTGGGGTGGGGGATAGAGGAGTGGCAGCTTGTGGGACAGGGGCTGGGCGCACTAGGCGGCGACCACTCCTCTGTACGATCCTGGAGCCCAGAAAGGTCCAAGATCAAATTCATAACAGCCTCAGGAACACTGTATGGATATCTCAACAAAATCTGGAGGGCCGGCAGACCTACCCGGAACTGCCTCCCGAGACATCCCCGGTTTCCTAAAAGCGGCCTCCACCCAGCGACCCACGCCCGTCCTGGGCACGAGGCTGCTCCTTGAGCTCCCGAGTGTGCGTGGAACCGAGGGAAAGTTCCAGATCTGAGCGCAGGCTTGGTGGGGTCACCTCCCAATCTGCCGCTCCGTGGGAAGTGTGGCCCCGGCTGGCAGCCCAGACGGGGTTAGAGCCGCAGGGAGAAACAAGGCGCGTGCGTGGCCTCAGAGGTGCTCCCCAATGCGGCTGGAGCTAAGTATTCAGTTTCCTTCTAGCCGCCCCGCGTGTCTCCTGGGCCACCATGAATTTTGCTTCTTACCGTCCTCCTGAGGCTGCTCACGTAAGGGTATGCCAGCCCCTGGCCAGCTGCTGGCGGCTGGGGACAGTAGGAAGAGACCAGATTCTGGCTCTTTACTGTTTTTTTTTCCCATCTGGGCAACAAAGCTGCGCCAAACCTCCTGCCCCATCCATCTTCCTCCCCCAAGACATGACCCACAGTTTGTTGGGTTTAACTGCAGGCGGAAGGCAAATCCCGGGGTACAGGATAGAAAATCAACGGGCTATCCCAACTCCAGGACCTGCAAGGCCTCCAGGCCTGCTGGAGATCCAGACCATTTGACAAGGCCACACGACTTCTTTTCCTTTTACTCGAAAGAGCCACTGGGCCTGGGAAGGGGGACAGAACCCTTGGGGAATAGTGAGGGATTCTGAAAGCTAAAGAAAGGATCGCAGAATTGCCTGAGCGGTTTGTTTGGCTTTGGCAATAGGGGTATGCGTACTTTTTGCAAGAATGAAAAAGCACAATTTCAGGCCTCCGAATTTGTGGTCGGCGATTGCTCTTCCATTTGGGAAATATTTTCCATAGTTGTCATAAAAAGTTCAAGATGTCCGAGGACTTCCACAGAAAGCCCAGGACCCCAACTCCTCTGGCCAGCCCCAGCCCTCCCCTTATACAGAGCTAGTCCCTGGAGGAGCGCGCGCGCCCGCCCCCAAATCTGCCCCTTAATAGACGGCTACAGAAGGCCACCACGACTGACCTGTTTGCTCCATAAACGTCCGGATGCCCAGGATGTTGCTGACTGAGTGTGCCGAGGGCCATGAACGCGGGATGCTGACGTGGCCCGCTGTGCCCGGGACCCCGGGGTGGCTGCCCATCTTGGCGCCCGTGGGTGACACGGGGCTGGGGTAGGGGTACTGGTAGATGTGGTTGTAGGGAAGTGCAGGCTGCGACGGCGGCTGTTTACTTGCCTCATAAGGTCCCGGCTGCGCCAGGCTGCCAATCTTGTTGCGCAGGATGCGACTGATGGAGCTCACAGAAGGCACATTGTACTTGTCGCAGACGCCGTCGGCCAGCAGCCGGTCGCGGATCTCCCAGGCAAAGATGCCAGGGTCTCCTTGCTTGTAGTCCCGGATGTGCTTGACCACGTTCGGGGTGGTAACGCGGGGTTTGCTGCCCCCGATGGCCCCGGGCAGGATGGAGCCGGTCTCGTTGTAACGCGCCAGGATCTTGCTCACGCAGCCGTGGGACACGCGGAGCTGCCGACTGATGTCACAGGGTCGGATACCCAGCTGCGCCAGTTCCACAATGCGCAAGCGGATGGCGTTGGGCAGGGGGCGGCCGTTGACGAACACGCCGCCCAGCTGGTTCACCTCGCCGTACGTCTGCTCTGCGGATGCGCCCGACGAGAGTGAGCGGGAGGGGGAGAAAACACCGGCGGGTTAGCCAAGGTGGCCACGCGGGGCATGGGACTGCACCAGGCGCGACCCGCGGATCCCCAGACAGCTCGGAGCCCGAGGGCAAATGGCCTAGATCCGGCTCCGAGAGCGGGCGAGCGCAGGGACGGGGACAGAGCTCTATGCATTACCGCCCTCTGTGCCCTTCCTCGGTTTTGGCACGTCTACTTGTAACGCCCCTTCCCAGAGTTGCTGAACTGCCCCCGAAGGCTGGAGACTTGAGAATGCCGCTCCTCCGGGACCCAGGACTGGGTCGCCCAGGGGAAGCCGAGGAGAGGGAAGGGAAGCGCGGGGACGCGACCCACCTCATCAGCCCGCCCGCGCCCTGCCTGCCGCCCGCCCCTTACCCATAGCGCGCGGGCCAGCCAGCTGCCTGGCGCTGGGGCGGCCGGGGCTGGGCCCGGCGCAGTCCGGGAGAGCTCGGGCGCCGCCGCCGCCGGAGAGGCATAGAGGGAGGGCGCGCGCGAGCCGAGAGCCGCGGCGGCCCCACCGCGGGCTGCAGACGCGCTGTGAGCCGCCGCCGAGCGCGCCGCCGCCCGCCCCACGGCCTGCCGCCGCCGCCGCCGCCCGCGCCCAGGACACTCTCCACGCCCGCGCCCCCAGGCCCAGGGTGAACTTCATCCGATTGGGAGAAATTCGTCTGATCGGGAGGCTGCAGCGTGCGGGAATCAATTTGACGCGTTCTCCACGTCAATCTCGGCAGTCACGCCGGAGACGCGCGAGTTGGCATCTCATTGGTTCCCGTCACTGCGCCCCGGCTCCCCCCTCCCCGCCCTGAAACTCTACCCCCTCCTTCTGTCCTCCCCCTCGGCCCTCCTCCAACCCCCACCCACCCCTACACACACGTCCCAATCCCAGCTGGGCCCAGGACCTTCCACTAGCCCCAACCCCTAGCAGACCCTCCCTCCTCTGGCTTTGGGAAGGATGGGGAAGTCATTTCAAATTGATTAGTGTATTAGTACTAATATAGTTTTCGTTTTTGGTTCTAGTTTTACTTCCGCCTCCGCCATTATCACTAATAAGATAAAGAATAAAGGTTGATCATGGCAAGGTGTTTAGGGTTGGCTGCCCCTCCTGCCTCCCTTCCCGGGCAAGATACCTGTGGAGTGTGGGGTCAGTGCGAGCGCCAAAGTGAGCGTCCAGCCTGCCAGGGCGCCTGGCATGAGGGCCCAAGGCGGCTTGCTGTGGAGCCGATTCCAGTATGTCCCGTTTCTGGTCAGGTGCCCAGTACTGCTCTCAGGAAACCTTTGCAGTGTTTAATAGCCACCCGCTCCATTGGAGTAGTGGGGTGATTTCGGTGACACGAAAGGGGCACATTCCAGATTCTGTCCCCTGCAGCCAGGCTCACCCATCCATCTCCAAGAGGTGACACTGGATGTAGGGTAGAAAGGGATTCCAAACAGCTGCCCCAGGAGCGTAGAACCGGCACTCTCCGTAAGCGTGTCCTAACAATCGAGAGGCCCCAGGCATAGCTCCCACTCTCGGCCTAAAGGACAGTCCCCGTCTCCCTGGCGGTGGAACCCACTCCACTCTATCCCAGGCCACCATGGCCTTACATTTCTCCCAGCACCCCCAGCCTCCATAGCGTCTCTGTTAAACCACAGAATGGTCCTTTTTCCTTCATTTATGCGGGGTTTTAGGCAACCCTGAATTCTTTTGTCTAGGCATTAAACGCCAATTCTTGTCTCTGTTTCTACCCTGCATCAAAACGCAGCTCTGGACTCCGCAACCGTGTCGCTAACCATGGCGATCCCAGAGGAAGCCAAGCGGTGACGGCCAGGGGAGAGCAGGTGGAGAGGGAAAGCTCATGGTTTTGTGTCTACATAGACCTGAGGAGGCCGGGACCTGAGAGTTACAAGGTCGGGGCTAGTACGCGCCAAGGGCGCTGGGCTGAGCGCGCTGGAGCTGGAACGCGGGCCTAGGAGGGAACCTAGGAACGCCATGGTCCCAGGACTCAGGAGTCGAGAAAAGCGCCCCCCACCCCACCCCGCACACTCCTAAGGTCTAGCTCTCCACGGTGGCCCAGAGCCGTGCCCCCAGCGACGATGCTTCCCAAATTGCAGATGGACTGGATAAGCGCAGCCTGGGAAACTGAGGCAGTGGAGGCCCTGATCCCCTTCCCTTCGCTGCCGGGCCAAGGAGAATTTCGCGCTCCTCATCAACCTGTCCTCGTGAGTTTGTTAGGACCGCCTGAGCCGTAAATCCTGGGCTCCGTGGTGCGAGCGCGGGGCCTGGCAGGGCTGAGACCGGGGCCACGACCAGGAATTACCCTTAGGAGAAAAAGGATAAAAAAGTTCAGAAGAAGTGAGGACTCCTCTTCTCCACCAGCACGGAGAGCACTGTGCAGCTTCCGGCTCTGGGAGCCTTGGAGGGGTGGCAGGGACCTGGACGAGGTTTGGGGGTCAGTGCACTGGCCACAGGGTAGAGACTGGGAACGGGGCGGGGGGCACCCATTTGGAAGACGAGGCCTGTCCAGGATGGCGCAGCGCGCGGGTAAGGACCAGGTAAGAGAATGGTTTGATTAAGGTGGACGTGCCGGGTGCTGGGAGCTCTGCGAAGGCACCTAGCGGGGGACTGAGCACGCGCAGGATGCCCGGCGCCCTGAGACGTCTGGGTGGGGGCATGCGCCCGGCTCCCTCCTCTCCAGGTGTTTTGGAACTTAACCTCTGATCTAGACTTTCGTCGTCTGAATTTCAATTCGGGTTCTCAAAACCAAAAAAAGGGTGGATTCCTAGACTTTGGGGTCTCAGAAGTAGAGAAACGTAAGCCTCAATCCAATGCACCCGGTCATTGGGAAAAGCCGCTAAAGCCTTTCTTTCGCTCTATAGGCGAGGAGTCGACAGGCGTGCGGGAGAAGAGGGGAAAAAATTCCGGTGGTGCCACCGGGAAAGCTGGTTCGCCCCACCTACGCTTTCAGGGGAACATCCATCCCACCTCTGCCTGCAGAGCCCGAGGAACTGACTGCCCCACCCCCATCCCGAAGGGGTCCAAGGCTGGAGGAGAGGCTGGAGGAGAGAGTTGGGGCATAGAGCCCGGGGATCTTTCTGGGGCTCTTAACTCGTCCCCAGCCCCTCCTCAGCAGCCAGCTGCACGAGATCGGGACCACACAGAGCTCGCGGCGGCCCTTTGCCTGGCCGGGCATCTGGAAAATCTTACAGTTTGTCGCCCCCTGTCGGCCCCCGACTCGGCTCTGCGGGTTCCCGCTCGGCGGGCTGGGCTAGGAGAGAGGTGACCCAAAGACGGGATTGCGAAGGAAAAGAAACGTCTCTCGCGCCTCCCAGGAATGCAGCTTGACCCTCTGCATGGCCCTGGGACAGCTACTCGCCAATGCTGAGCACACAGAGGTAAAGAGCTCGTGGATTCTGCGGTTTAGCTTGGCTGAGTTTGGCACAGTATTTTTGCGCGCCCTGGGCGCAGCGTGCAAAAGTAAAGAGCGGCTTCCAGGGGCGCGGGTGCCGCGGAGCTGAGGGCGCACGCAGAACCCCGGGATATGACTTGTCCGACTGTCACCGGACGCCGACAGGAGCGGAGGACGAATGTGAGGGTCCCATAGCGGTCTTAGGACTTCACCCAGGCTTCCCGAGGCAGGGAAAGGAGAGGCATGCTCTGTGCCAAACGCGTGAGTCAAAGGCGAAGCACGAAGCGGGTGCCTGCCCTGCTGGGGGCTGGGGACTGGAAGTGGGGAGGGTTACTGACTCTCTGGCTGTACACCTCCTCAGCCCTGAACCCAGGACCCAAAAGTTCAGGCTGCCAGAGAGCAAGGGGTTCGGTGACAAGGCCGTCCTGGCAGCGACAGTCGCCCTCACTTCATGTCTGCTGCGTTGCTTTGACTTTGTGGGATTGTTTCGGGAGTCATTTGGGTGCAAAACGAAACGTGCAACCGGCTAGCGTGTTCCAGCCCATGCGTTTCAAGGTCTCCAAGAGAAACCTAAACAAGCAGATTAAGTCCGCCTTGGGTTCGGCAGGTGCGCGTTTCGGTTCTGGTGAGAAGTATCCGAGGGCAGAAAACACAGGTGCAGAGGATGCCTGGGCCTAAGGACAACGCTGGTACTCACTAGCCGCGGGTAGGGACCATCGGCTAGGATCTTGGGTCTTCTTTCTGACCTCCGCGCCTCAGGGGGAATGAATCCACTTTTGCTGGAGCGTGTCCGGGCTCAGCTCAGGCCCCGCGCTTTCGCTATGTTTTTAAGAGCACTGTGCCGTTAGTCCTGGGGTTGAAAATCAAAATCAGACCGATTCTCTAGATTTTTCTTTTAAATTTACTTTTGTAAAAAAGCAGCGCAGGCTTTATGCATCAGGTAATATTGGCACACGGCCACCTCCCCCCGAAACACACACGCACACGCACATGGAGTTTTGCAAAGAAGACCTGTCACGAATTTAAAAACAATAAGAAGAAAATTAATAAAAAGAGAACCGAGGTTGTAGCTGTAAGCAAACAGATGGGAAGAATAGCTGAGCCAGATCAGAGAACTGCAAACCCTAAGGGAACTCGCGAACAGCTAACTCACTCGCCAAAAAAAAAAATAAATAAATAAAAACGGGAACGTGGGACAAAGCAACGAAACTCAAGGAAAGCGACTGTGGCAGGACTGTGGCAGCGGAGGGGACGGGGAGTCGGGAGGAAGACTGCAGGCTGAATTGGCCCCTGTGAGCGCTGCCACCAAGCGTGGAACCAGTGCGTCCTCCCCACTGCGTGGACTCTCGGGGACAAGGCGGGGAGCCCGTGGCCGGCAGCACCTGCCTCTCCAGACTGGGGTACACAGACTCCCCAGGCCCCAAATGGAAGACGCTGAACCCCGTGCCAATTAGCATTAAAACACAGCCCCAAGAGCAAGAAATATTGTCCACATCTTTGCACAGACCCTTTCCCTCGGCTTATTTTCACTTGGCCTGATTGTGACCACAGTGATCTTAAAGTCCCTTCTTCTTCACAGAGTCTTGCCTTATGTTTGCTAGCCTGGAAATGTTGAAATGAAAACAGAAAGCGAGTCAGATTGGCATTGGTGGGACAGAGCGCCGGCTTATACTGGCTAGTGACAGCGGGGAAATGTCCTTGGAAATACATGGCGAGAAAAGCAAACAAAACGTTTATCATTTTCCCAAAATGAAATGAATAAACAAGGATAGATGAACATTTTCTGCGTGATTAACAAAACAGTGGACATTCGGGAGCCCTAGATCCGTTCAGAGGCATAGGAAAAAAGCAAATCAGAAAACATTTGCTGTAAAACTCCCGCTAGAAATAAATGGGGAAATTTAGCTTCCCAAATGAAGATCTAAGATATTTTCTATCCTGCGATGCTGGGGTCTGACTACTATATTGATAGTATTTGTTTTGAAGTAGAAACATTTTAATCTTCACTCTTGGGTGATAAAAATAAACTGCAGGAGGCTAGTGCCCTTTGTTTGAAGAAATGATTTCTTTGAGCTCATGTCCTTGTCATTCTTGTGCATATATCCTCATTGGTGCAAAGTCTAGAGTTCTGCTTATTGCTATTACGTCTTCCTCCTTCCCCTAGCAATGAGCATGTCGAATAAGCTTCAATTTTCCCTTACATAAAATTGTACCTATACTGTGCAATTGCATCGATTTTATGTTATCAACATAAATGCCTGCAGAAGGCTCCTGGCACTGGCAGAAATTCCACCCTTGCAGTGAGCTCTCAAAAATGTTTATGTGACAGTGCTAAGAGTCTAAACGGCAATATTAAAATGGAAATATTTGGGAAACTTAAAATGTCCATGGAGCATGTCCCTGGGTACTTGGAAAAGGGGAGATCTAAGAGTTGCCACAGGGGTACAAAGGATAGAAGTGGAGCTTACCAAGGAAACTGAGAAGGTGGTGGTGTAAATGCCTGCAAGATGACTCTTGCAAAGCCAGCGGTGGGCAAGGGGCTCCTGCTGCCTAGAGGACGCCCCTGCAGATCAGACCTGCTCAGCCGCAAATACTGACACGTGTGAGACATCCACACTGGTCCAGCCTGATTGGAACCTGCTTGCAGTGTGCTGCCCTTGAATGCGAGGGCAATGCTTTGGAAATTTCTGCTCCTACCTGGACGTAGAGCCTGGAGAATGGACTTGAAGACTGAAAGACCCATGTGGAGCCCTTTGTCTTCATTAAAGACAATGCCCACCCAGTCCTTGTTTACCTGGATTTGCCTGGTTTGTTATTAAAGATCGATCCTTTCCAATTTGCAGCACAGAAATCATAATTCAAGCTCTGGAAATGGGGCAGTTAGGAGGTTTACAGGATGATTGTTGTGATAGTACTTTGGCCATGAAAGAGCACAAAACATATAAGGGGACAGTTTCCAGATTCCCCTCCTGCAAAGGGACAATGAAGCCAAAGTACTGTGCCCATCTTTCGTTACCCATTTCTTCCATAATTAAAATTATGATATAATTAAATGTTAAGGGCTTCATTTTGCATATGTAGCATATTACTTAGAATCGCTATTTTGGAATAAAGGCTTTGTTCAGCATTGTGGGTGTTTGTTTAGTGTAAGCTCAGAAATCTAGAAGGCCTCTGTAATTGCATATTCCCATCAACATAAGATCTCCTTCATGTTCATTTATTATTTGCATATCTCTGTGTTATCCCTACCCACAATGGCACGTAAGTCATTTTCCTGTCAGAAATAAAATGTCTTTTATGACGGGTTTTCTTTAAGGCACAAATAGAATTTTTACTTGTGAGTAACTTTTTACTGCCTGCCTAGCCATCACCTCTAATTACTGTTTGATATCTTTTTCTCCCTAATTGCTGCAACATCCCGATGCCTGCTGCATATACATATATATGTATACACCCACATATATATGTCCGCAGCTCAGTGATGGTTTTAATTTTCTTCTCCCTCCCCCTTGTGTATGGGCTATGGAGTTTTATTGAAGACTCGTAATGCCTCCGGTTTTGATTTAGTGTTTTGGAGTTTGTGATCTCATTGCCTGGTATGGAAAATATTAGACAGGGTCTGCAGATTGTATGCAGGGAAAGACCCACATCACCACCGTGGGGTGAGCGCTTGTCTCTAGAAGTACAATAAGCCAACTCCACAGCCATCTAAAGTCAACGTTCAGTTTGGAGGCTGTCAAATAGAGACCACCTCAGCCAGTGCTGCCTTTGCAAAGGGTTCTTTAAAAAACACTGATTCTCCACTGACGGCTGCACATTGCAATCACCAGGGTAGCCTTACAATGTGTTGATATTTGGGCACCATCCCCAGAGATTCTGGCTGTATTTGTCTGAGCTGCAGCCTGGCCATAGGAATTTTAAAGAGCTGCCCGGGTGATTCATTAGAATCACATTAGTGCGTTAAAGTTTGAGAATCTCTGCTTTAGAAAGGGATGGTGTAACGTGACACTTCTTGCTTAGCAAGTGTGTTCCAGGATTCCAGAGGAAAGGCTGGTAGCTGACTGGCCTCACCTCCGTGAACACCCTACAGTGACATACGAAAACATATTTAAATCCATGTCTATGCATTTTCACACTGTGCCACTTTGACCCCTCTTGGAAACAGCTGAAAAGGGAGACGGCTGCCTTCTCAATCTGAGTTTGCTGCCCTAGGTTTGCTGTCTTTGAAGAACTCTCTGTCTTCCTGCCCTTGCACAGGTGATCCTAGCCTCCTGGTTAAGTGTAACCATCTGCGCAGGTTCACTGCACAGTGAGCTGGGGGAGGGGGAGTGGCAGGGAGTCAGCAACTGACCTGGCCTCTTAGGCTGATGACGACCAACTTTGGGAGAGGTAGCAATGAATCATAAATGCTACCCAAGGGGAAGTCAGAATAATTGCATTGCCCCGGGAGATGGGAATTAAACTTGACTCTTAACACTGTTAAACAACTGTTAAATAAACAACACAGTTCTCTAGATATATAAGGTAGTAGGGCAGGCATAACCCTCTGATGGCATCTGAGAAATACTGAATCTTCTTAAGGGCTCAGCGTAGTTTTGTATTTTTATGATTATTGCCGATGTTAACATTGCCTAATTGCCAAGCACCTGGGGGACGAGGGGCTTTTTCACACTGGTGATGGCTGTGCTGCATTGTAGCTGAGAGTTGCTTCCTCCCCAGATCCAGATATATGATAATGATAGAATCCTTATCCTCTTTAAAGTCTCAGAAATCAATTAAAAGAAAACTCCTTTCATTTCCATTAGCCTCGCCTTGGTAACAAATGGTGAAATCTAAACTGCTTTATGTGATTTGATTTCGTTTTATAAGCTTATGCATAATTCAAAATATGAACCTCATTTCATGTTTTAACAAGTCCCAAGATAATCTGGGGTAAACTATGTTGCTGCAGGACCTTTATGTCCTCCACTTTAAAAGTACGGGGTTGCATGCAATGGTTTTTAAGATCCTTTTTAGCTATAAAATATGGCTGCTACATCACCATTAAAACTAAGAGAACAAATACACTAATTCTTGTGGAGCCCTTAGGTCTTGTTTATTTTTTAAAATCTTACATGGGCGCCTCTCGAGGAGATCTTGAAATGCATATTTTAGAAATCATATCCATTTTTTAAAGTATCTTGTAAAAAAATTCTTTATGTTCATCTACTTTAATAAAATTATACTGTGTGTTTTATGATGATGTTAAAATAATTTAAAGGTACATGAACATTAATAATAACAACAAAAACTGAAATGTCCTTAAAATGGCATTCAGTACTTGGAATTTCTCAGCAACACCCAGAAGCTTACGAGTTTTAGGATTGTAGGCAATGCAGTAACAGATGCTCAACGAAGCTATAGGACTGTAGGCTTTATGAATGGATATGCTGAGAAAATGAGTTTGACAGGGTTTCTAGGCATTTAGATGTCGGCAAAGTGGATAACTGAATTAATATCCATCAGACCAAGAAATACTCAGCATTTGGAATATTGTCTCTTGACAGGCCAACAGGTGAGGAGTTTGCTCCCCTACAATGGGTACCCTATAACAGTGCTGTCCATTTCATTTTACATAATAAAACCTCTAGTTGAGCCACAATTCTCCTTGGTTTAATCTCTGTTCTGCAATTTCACTAGAATAGGACCCAGGTCATTTTGCGAGGGGCTAGTCTTTGCATGTGCAGGACATGTGTTCATGTTTGTAATGTCAGCCAACTGATTTGGGCAGAACGAATCTGGCACTTTCATCTTAGTTTCTCTTTAAACTGGGGCATAGGTAACTCTGGAAGAGAAGCCGTGGAATTGGCTGGGGCTTGGCGTTCAGAAGAGCTTTAAATTTAGGAGAGGTTTGATGGTGTTTTAATATGACTCTAGGCTTGAGGTCCCTCTGTCCTTTGTTTTAGGCTGTACTCAGCTGCCCGTCATTATAGAGGGACTGAGAATTAATTCGATGGTTCTCTGTTCTCAGTGTGCCTTCAGAGTTTCTCTGCGTCTCTAGTGTTTAAGCTGCTGGGAAAGTTTAGGGAAATCTGTGACCAGACATGATTAGAGCAACTACCCATGGCAAGGGCATGTGTGTGTTTGTGCATGTGTGTATTTCATTGTGGAGTTAACACACAGAGGGTTTACATATTCTCAGTATTTATAGATTCAAAAATGAATATCCACCTCCAACTCAGAAAACCACCTGGCTATAGAAAAAGCACAATCCTGACACATCTAGGCTTTTGATTAGCTCAGAAGTCCACAGGTTGGAATCCAGGCTAATGTCATTGAGCCCTAGTGTCCTCACCTACAAGATAGGGTCATCATAAGGTTTAAATGACCTAACCATGGAAAATGCTTGATGACAGGAGGTTCATCACTGGCCATTATTCTCATTATATCACCTTTCTATACTTTGAAGAAACTGATATATATTACATTTTTGTTTCTTTTATAGGACATCTAATAGACACTTTGTAGATGATTTGCAAATAGGAATGTTTATAAATCGCACCATATTAAATTGTGTCTTGAGGAAAAAAACAGCTTTAAAGTATTTTCCTGTGTTTTCATTTGTTTGCTGAGTTCCTTCGTGGTTCTGAGGCACTTCGTGGGGCTGGAGGGAAGACGCCGTGGTGACGCTCACGGGGACACAGGACCAGCAGTGTCTACTCCACAGAAGGCGTGTGACGCGGAGGTGACGGAGGTGTCGGGTGGCAGCCATACACTCTCCAGTTTGGGAAAGATGAGGAAGGAGGAAATCCGTAGTTGGCCCATAACATGGGAGAATTGTGGCTCTTATTGAGGTGGAATCTTCTCGAAATGCTGGGCCCTGCACTGAACGGGAAACGCAGGCTTGTTCTGGCTTCACCCTCTGTAACGCCAAGCTCTTCCTTCGTCAGAGACAAGACGATCTTTTACTTCTGTGTTTACTTTCTTGCTTTTGTGTCCTGAGTGGAGTTTTTTTCCCTTCCTTGTTTGCCTTTCCAGTGTGTTCTTTCACCGGGAGCTTTCTCGGGGAATGGGCCCAGCCCCTCATGCACCAAGCTTGGGCTTGGGGTTCAGGGACTGTCTCTAAGCAGGCCCCTGCTTGCCACAGGGCCCTCCTGACTGAGGAAGAGTCAGGTCTGGCTCTCCCACCTGTCACAGACTGCCACTGCCCCAAAAATTCACAGCTTTCGTGGGTGGCCCCACATTTATAACTTTTTCCTATTCACCGAAATGCCTCAATTCCAAGATTTTAGTTAGGTGACAACTTCTATTATTAAAAAGGTTGTACTCTTGGGAAACAAGGCTACTAGTTATTAAGTGGGCATGGCACTTTAGTAAACCATTAGCTCTGGGGTCCATTGTAGGGGATACTGCCAGTGCACCCGGACTCACCCACGAAAGACTGGGGTGCTCGTTCTCTCCAGGCTGTGAGTGCGGATGCTGAGAGCTCTTGGCAGAGCCTCCTTCCCATAGTCCTCAGCTAAAGAGAGCCAGAGCCAGAACACCTAGGCAAACACCCTTGTCCTGGGGACTGCTCATGGCGGGGACACAAAAGCCTCAACAGAAGACAACTGCTAGGGCCATTCTGGCACCAAAGCTCCACAGGGGATCAGCTCAGATCTTTGCTGAGACTGTGTCACCATTGAACTTCTCCCCCTGGTTAGTCCTGCCCCTCACTCCTCATAGGTATCGATCCTAAGGACACACCCCAGTATCCCAACTGTCTGCCACAAATAGGCTTTCTGGGGAACCCAGCCCGAGATCTACAGAGTTTCCTTTGCCACCTGTGTGGGTTTGTTATAACAGCTTCCTTGCTGCAAAGATGGGGCCTGGAGATAAAAATCACTGCCACGAAATCACACAGGGATGGAAGCCAGGGTGGCCCCCAGTCGGTGTCATCGCCATCCTCCTGCCCCAGCTGGGGAAGTTGTTCGAAGCAGGTGGGAGTTCTCATGGAAAGGAGATGATTTAGCCTGTGGTGCCCGAGGGCGAAGAGGGGGCAGCTCTGCCGCTGGGGCCCTGTCAGATTGGCATCAGGGCTCTTAGAATTCGAGAAGCAAGAGAAAGGCAACAAATACAGAGGTGGGAGGGCTCCGTGACAAATGCAGCGATTTAAAAGTGTGGTCTGGCTCTGTTTCCAACACGTGTAGATTTCTGAAATGGAAATACAACAGAACCTCCTAGGGACCCTACAAATTAGAACTTGAGACCATGAACTGTGTTGGTGGGCTTGTACCAGCCCTAAAACATAGGCTTATTGAGCAAATTAATCAAGCAGTTTCGATTTCAAGGAAAACATACCACTACAGAGAAATAAATGATTTTTAGACCCATTAGGTGATCGTGTTAACATGCAATTCATTTGAGCAAACATAAAGAAAGTTCTTTCTACAATCACCGCTTGGCTGGTGAGGCAGGGATGGGAACGAGATGCAGTTTTGCCCTTGAGGACTTTGTGTTCTGGTCACCTGCTTCTTGAACTTGGACGTGCATCTCCTATTGGCAGTGGGATGGAGGGAGCTCCCAGCCATGGGAAAAGCACATGCTCTTGAAATCTCAATCTCACCTAGTGATTCTGGAAAATAACATTATTTTGATGTCAAAACAAGCATAGATTCTTCATGGGATAGGATGCAACTTTTTTGTTCATTTGCAGGACGGAATAAAAAATACCCCTCCCCCCAAAAAAATCCCACCCTGATTTCCTGAAGCCCAAGTTTAGCTCCCATTAGGGAGTGGCAGATCGTTTACTTCTGGGTGTCAGGAGGCGTTCTGTGTTGGATACCTTTGAGCCCACTGAAAGCATAGAGAACCCAGGGTAAAAATCCAGTTCTGAGACAGAGGAGGTCACCAATGGCCAGGGGCCACAGGCATTTCTGGAAGGAGCTGGCATCTGAGATGGGCCTTGAAGAGTGGGTGGATTTTGACAGGTGGCCACCCAGAGGGCAAAGGCAGGGCAGGAAGGGCCTCTCCAGGAGAAAAAGGTGGCAGCAAAGGTGAGGTGACAGGGAAGCAGGATGAAGGGCGAACAAAGGGGAGCAGAGCCGTGTGGGCCATGGTGGTGGAGGAAGCAGGGAGGAGGTTTGAGGCCATGCAGGGGAGCCCCAGAAAGGCAGGTTAAAGCACACCTGCTGTTGAGAGGGTCCTGAGAGGGGGAAGTTACAAGTTCAGGTCCAGGTCCTGGGGGCGGAATGCTGACTTCAGACTGAAGAGGATTCCCATCTTTCCCACTTTCATCCTGAGACTAGAACATTAGTTTTTCCATCTGGAAAATGGGATCACAATAGAACCCATTTTTGTGAGGATATCCAAGTGCTCAATAAACGATTGTTATTATAATAAGAACTATAATAATAGATAATTTTCATACATTTTAGTAAATACTTATGATTATGGTTCTCAAGACTAACTACTAAAGCTGTGAGAAATCGAGAGGGAGCCAGGTGAGCTGTGAGCCAGGACTGCCAAGAGAAGAAAGACGCCCGGGCAGGCATCTTGCTCCGCTAATTGCAAGACGATCTCAGTTATTCACTAAGGCAGAGTTCCTGCAAGCCACAGCCTGCTGGCTTCCTATATAGTCATCCCTGGAGAACAACAGAACCTCATTTTTCAAATCTTTTCTGAGTTGAGTTGTATCTTCAGAATGTTCTCCCTCCCTCTACTCCCACACAAGACACTCAGTCTTGGGGGCAGCCCTGGGGGAACTTTGAGGACAGCCTTAAGGGGCTGGGGCCACAGAGAAGGCGAAGGCAGGAGGACACCCCATCCAGCACCCCCCTGGGCATCAGTGGATGGGGACCAAGGGCAGAATCACCTGTTTGATTCCTTTAGCTTTGACTTTCAAAGACACCAGCATCTCCCCTGTGCCTGTCTTCTGTGTCTTCTGGCTCTTTGCCCAGCTGCCAGTGACTGGGGCTTCCCCAAAGCCAAGGGCTGGGTCCAGCATTCGGGCAGCCAACATGACTGCAGGGTCAGCCCTGCAGGATGGTGAACCCCATCTTCAAACCCCCTGTAGAACCTTGCTCCTGCTTCCTGCAGACTCCTGGCCTACGTTCTCCCTGTCTATCTTCCTTCTCACTTCCAATCTCCATGGAAAAGGACAGTGCTCTGTTTTCCTCCTCGCTCCCTGGCCTCCATCCTCAGCTGGCCTCTCTTGCTGGGGTCCCCAGGGCCACCGGCTGGATCACAATGTGCCCAAAGTTTCTCTGCCTTGGTCTCTTTGCATCACCCCATGTGGCTTCGAACAGCCTTTTCCTCCACCCCTTCTCCCTGCCTTGCCCTCGAGGGTTTGCTCTCCACCAGCTCTTCTGCATCTTGTTTTCTCTTCCTTCACTTATGCCTCCTTTTGGCTCCTGCACCCCAAAATGCAATTGTTCTCAACGTCTCCTGATTTTTCACTTTTTACTCCTTTGGAGACCTCTGCTGTACCCACTTCTTCCGGTCATGCTTGCTGTGATCCCAACTTCACATCCCCAGGTGCCACCTCTTTCTGGAGCCTTGATTCTGCATTTCTAGCTAACTGGAACACCTCCCCCACATGCCTCATGTCTTTGGGGCCCTAGGAGGACTAGCTGCCCTTTCTCCCAGCTCTGCCTATCTCAGGACTGTCACTCTAGCACTTTCGTTTTTACCTGACCGTCATACCCCCATGTTTGTTCTCAGCTCACCACCAGCATTCCCAGCCCTGTCCTGTTTTTGCTGGCACGTTTCCTACAGCTGGAAGCCCCGTTATTCCATCTTGGAGCAGGCTTTGCTAGACGCCCTGATTCACCTGCTGTGCTGACTTGGATTCCTGCCTCCAGCATCTTCTCACCTCACAAATCTCTACAGCACCGACCATCCACCAGATGAGCACTTCCGCCTCTTATTTCAGCATCTAGACTTTCCCTGGAGGCTCCTCTAGGCCTCAGTCTTCCCTTAAAATGAATGAATGAACCTGTTTCCCGTTACCTGACTCAGATCGCTAGTTCTGCCCTGGGCCTATGGCCCCCAGTCATTTGTCGACAACCCTGTCTGCACAGGAAAATGCCAGCTCCTGGGCGGTGGGTGCTGTACGTGCTCATCTCAGCGCCCCAGCAAGCAGCTGGTGCAGTGCCCACTGTCTTACACACATGGGAAGTGCTAGAACGTATAGACAGAACTGCAGCTCTGATGGGTTCATATATGGACCCCAAACTCCTTAATGGCACCCCACTGCCTGCAGAATGAGATCCAGGCTCCCATCTGAGCAGCTGTGGGCCTCCAGCGCTGACCTCAAACAGCATCTTTGTCCTCCGGCGCACCTTGGCCCTGCCAGTCCGTGGTGCTCTCAACTGCTGCCCGAACTCAACTGGGATGTCGCCCCTCTGAGCTTTTCCTCCTGCCAGCTTTTGCTGCCTGCCAGCTTCTCCTCAATCAACACCTGTTGAAACCAAGACCCAGCTCATGTCCTCCCCTCCCATGACACATTTCTTAAATTCCCCTCCTCAAAATTGCAAGCCAGCCCCTCCCCTGTGAGTGTGTTTTGCACAGTGTGCCTTTTCATGTCCTTGTCGCTGGCGCTTCTTTTCCCCGAGAACGTTAAACACCTTCAGTACCATGGACCTTTCATGTTTTTAAATTTATTTTGTTTTTTGTGAATAGGTAAGACACTGGCATGATTCAAGTGCCAAAAAAGACAAAAAAAAAAAGCCCACTTTATTCCTCACTTCCTCCAGATCCACTTTTATCAGTTTCTTTTGTATCCTCTCATCCAAATGCAAATCAGAGCACATGGTCTCTTTTCTCCTTTTCTTGGCCTCCCAAAGGCAGGGGGCCAAGCACACTGTTCTACACCTGGGCGTGTTCATTCACTCCAGCAATCTTTCTGCAGCAGCACATGAAGAGACTCACAGTCTTTGTTAACAGCTGCATAGTGTTCCACTGTCTCAGGTACCAGAGTGTATTCAGCCTTTGAATTGCGTCCATATGCATCTATGGGATAAATTCCAGAAGTGAGATTTCTGTGTCCAAAAGTATATGCATTTATAATTTGACATTAATAAATATTGCCAAATGGTCCTCTCAGGTGTTGTACCATTTTGTAGTCTCAACAGCCAATAGTAACTTTTTTTTTTAAGAGACAGGGTCTCACTCCCTTGCCCAGGCTGGAGTGCAGTGGTGAGACCACAGCTCACTACAGCCTTCAACTCCTGGGCTGAAGCGATCCTCCTGCCTCAGCCTCCCAAGTAGCTAGGACTGTAGGCACGTACCACCACACCTGCTCCAACAGTAACTTTTTTCAGCCAATCCATTAAGGCATAAATGGTATACTATTACATTTACATTTTGCATTTCTCTTCTTATGAATGAGATATTGAACATCTTTTTACATGTTTAAAGCCTTTTGTAGCTCTTCCTCTGTGAAATATCTTTGCTCATTTTTTATTATGGATTGGGTCATTGGCCCTTTTCTCAGTTTCCAGGAAATCTTCATGTATTAGAGAGATTTGCACTTTCTCTGTGATATAAGATGCCAATATTTTTCCAGGGAGTTAGCCCAAGTGTATGGTATGAGGTATGGCTCTGCCTTTCTTCAGGCCACCTGGTAGAGGAACCACTCAGACTTCCACTCTGAGCTTGATGGTCACCAGAGCTCTCTCAGACTACATCCTGCCACCCTGTGCCATTCCTCCATGTATAAGTGATTCGCCAGTTTTTAATTCTAAAAAGCCTCTTCAACCATGCTGTTCTCCAGTCTAAAACTTTCAGCACTCCTCCATCCCTAGTCTGCAGCGCCTGTGATAAAACATTCCACAAATGGCCCAGGATCAATGTCAGAGGCAGAGAAGTTCCCCTTTCTCACTTCTGACCAATCAGGTCATTCTGCCCAGGGAGGAATCCTTCCCTTTCCTGAACTCCCAGCCTGTCTTAGGGAGGCAGCAGAGTGAAGTGTTTCAAACTATCCATGGCAATAATATTTATTATTTAGTCTTGCTATGTACTAGGCACTGTTCTAAGTACTTTATAAGTCTACAAAGCACTTAGCACAGGGCCTAGGTTATATGTGTTTTAAAAATATTACTATCTGCACCTGTAGCTTCATCTTGCCTTGCTTCCCTATATGAAGTCTCTATTTTTAATACCAGTCTATTAGCTATACCTGGAACACATTAGAGTTCAAAAATTGTCTTTAGGCCTTTCATGGCCCTAATGAAATACTGTTCATCAATAAGGCTGACAACATCTGAACCCAATGATCAATGTTAGCATCACAAAAAGGAAAACAACCAGACCTCATGTGCCTCCGTATGATGCAGTAGGAAGCCCTGGACCCAAGGAGTGAACCTGAATCTGATCAAAACTCTAGATCTAATCACTAGTGTACAGGAAGTATAAAATAAAAGTTGTTATTAAATGACCTCATGGAAATACAATTAGCCAAATCCAAAAGGTGGGAAATTCTATGAAACAGTGACCCAACTTATTCAATAAATTAATGGAAATTTAAAGAAAGAATATATGATACATAAAAGTAAAATTAAAATAAATAAGAATCCTAAGAGATAGATTGACTAATGGAAAGAGATGACCTTGTTTGAATCCTGATTCAAACAAATCAACCGTAAAAACTCATATATTGATCAATCACAAAAATGTGAACACTGATAAAATGTTAGAAAATATTAAAAAATTATTGTTAATTGTTTAGGTGTATAGTGGTGTTGTGTTTTGTTTTTTAAAAATCCTTATCTCATAGTGATACATACTAGAATATTTTCTGATGAAATGGCATCTGAGATTGACTTCAACATAATCCAGCAAATGTACAAGATCCACGCCAGTACATTTCTCACACATGCTTATTGTATCAGAAGCTGCTCAAGGTCAGGAAGCAGGTCCTACATCCTTCTAGGAGGCCTTGAGTGTAGATTTTCCAGAAGGCATATGTTGAATTTCCCGAGAACAGAGTCACATTAGAGCAGAAACATACCTTGGTTTCCAAATGTCCCTCACTTTGAGGGTTGGGTGAGTTGGGTCATGACATGAGTGTGATGAGATGATGGTAGTCTAGTGAGACTTAACATTCTTGGTATTTATTGAAAACATTTTCAAGCCTATCTTTGGCACCTAGTCTCCTTCTGCCAAGAGGAACCTGGAAAATGGCAGTAACAAGAGCATCATTATTGTGACATCCAACCAACTCCCTTGCGTGGGGCACAGGAAAATAAGACACTGTGTCGTCAACTTAAAATGGTTTTTGAGACTTTTATTTTTTTGTTCTCAAACATGGTTGAACTCTAATGGTTCTCTGAAGATAAGCCAGAGTAAATTTTTCCATTTCTTTTCCTAAATGCTAACTTCCTGCTCCTCTACACTTTAGAGATCTATAATTCCTACTCACGTACAATACATAGATCTAAAGTTTGAGGCTAAGTCTATTCAGGTAATATGAAACATGTTTTCTAGCCTTGAATCTATCACCAAATGAGCAGGGGGGAACACTGAAAAAAACCTGTCCATCAATGTTTCCAAATATTATCCATGGGGAGAACTCTTTTTAGACTCCTCTCCTCAAATTATCTTTCTTAAAGAGCTGGCCTACTTTCTCTTCAGATGCAGAACTCTATAATGCATCATGCCCTCCCATTTTATCACATGATAATTATATTGGATATCATTGCTGGAGTATTTACTTCATCATTGTTTTGTGACTTTACTATTTTATTTTTTATTTTATTAGCCTTATTGATATTGAAATGTAGTGACACACTGATATAAAATAAGACAGATATTTAGAATTTTTAAGGAAGTCTAGCATGTGTAGTAGTTGCCAGATGCTACTGGTTATGATGGTGGAAAACGTCAGGTTTTGATGTATTGGGAGGCAAAAAAAAAAAAAACTAGTGATGGTCTGGTATTTTGAAGGGAAGTCCTCCCACTATTAATAATGGTCTTGCATAACCCCCCCCCCCACCTGTAGATACATGTTTTCTCTGGAATGGGACATTGGCCTTCTCATTCCTTTGTTTTCCTCATCGCTAGACTCACAACTTTTATGGGGTCACTTTGGACACAAAGAGAACCTCCCATTATTCCTGATAACCACAAGTAGATTCTGCTCGGAAACCACAGGGTGGCGTGGAGCTCAGACACAGCAATGCCATGACCACAGTCTTCACTACTGTCATCCCTAGGACTCCACGATCCATTGCTTCAACTGCACACATCCCCGCAGAGGTGTCTGCAGATGTCCTCTCCCTGAGCCATGTGGAGCAGCAGGCTCTTGGCAGTGCGAGGAGGTCTGAGTTGTCCCGCCACCGGCTGACTATCTTGAGTCATCTCTACTCCCAAGCATAAATAGCCCTACACAAGAGCACCCACTGAGAAATGGCTGCCCAAGGCAGGGTGTCAGCTGTGCCCAATTAATAAAAATGTTCCTTTAAGTGTCCCTTTCTTCAACAGTCCTTGGAGCACATATATATTTTCTTTAATATTTCCGAGTAGAAATAACCTGTAGTCCATTATGCTGACAATTCAGGTCATGAAAGCAGAATTGAAACTCTGAACTTTAGAAGAGTTAAAGAGATTTCTTGTGTTAAAAAAAAATCGTAAATCAAAAATGAAAGTAAGATGTTTCTAAGTTAAAAAACTACCCAAAGGAAACATTTCTTCTGTGCATAGAAATAGAAGCTGTTTCAGGTGCTGAACTCCCCTGGTAAGGATAGTTTTATATCCCAGTGCTAAAGCCCTGAATGGAAAGAGCTGCATTGGAAATACTGGAAGACCACAGCGGCCATAGACATAGAGCAAATAAACAATTAAAGGGAGCTAAGAAGGAGACAGTGCAGTCACTTTCAAAAACACTGGCCTTTTATTGATAAAACATTTTACCTGACCAGTCTTTTGGGCACAAATGCCAACTGAAGTGGGGAGAAAATGCCAACTTGGATATTTAGCCCCCATGAGAATACAAATACAGCTGATGATCAAACCTCAAGGTCATAACAAGATTTGCCAGGCCTGTTAAATGCAATGCCTCAATCGTGGGTTTAAAAAATAAAGATTGTCTTGTGAAAGTACTTTAACCCTTGAAAGTGTCCATGGAGTTCATGCACCATATTTCCCTAAGGTGTAGAGCGTGATCTAAAGGACAAGGAATCCTCTTGCCTGGCCAGGTACCCAACAGATCTTTCACTTTCCTTTTCTAATTAAAGGAAAGACATGTACTTGTCCTGTCTTGTGCTGGACATTGGAAAATATTGCTGCTTTTTCAGGTTGCAAGGACTCTAGACTCCTTGCAAGTGGCCCTCCACCATGATGTCTGGCTATAACCAGAGGAGGCCCTTGCCTCTAACTCAGGGCATGACAGTGGCTGTTAAAGACTTCAGCCTCCTCTATCTTTTTATGTAATCAATTTGCTTGGCCTCACCTCTGTCTCAGGTGACAGTTCACACCGACCTGGTAGGACTAAGGTGGGATCACAGTACCTGTACCTAACCTTGTTCGGAAACTTTTAACTAGATATGGCAAACTCAGGCTTTTGCAGTGGCAGCCTCGACCCCCAGAGTAACTGCCTGTGTCCATTAATGCTGATGGCCCTAAAGCCAGTGACCACTCAAGGCCCTGCTGAAGACCCCCTCTCAGACTCCATAATGCTCTTCAGAGGCCTCTATTTGAAGTAATTTATAATCTTTGGTCTGGTGGCTTTGTATCGCTGAGCCTAATGACTGTTTCTATTTAAATTTCAGATGCTTAATTACAGTGGAACACTTCAACACCATTAAATTAAAACAAGCTACTAGCTTGTTCTTGATCGTGGCCTGGCATACTTCCAAATGACGTTTACAGCAATATCAGATATTTAATTCATACCACACATTTTGCTAACTTCAGAACAAAATGGGAAAATGCCTTCCACAAATCCACTTGTGAGCTAGGAACGCTTCCACCAGGGAAAGAGTTTGGGCAGCATGTCTCATCTGCTAATGAGATTTTGGTGTTTCTTGGAGACCAGAGTCTTTTTTGCTTGGGGAATAATGATTTTCCAATTTGGTTTTCATAAGGACTGCTTATATTACATTTTGTGAAAACTAATGAAATTACATATTTCTTGTAATCATGGTCTTATTTACAAGCCTATTATTTGGACTTGGCAAATGAGCAGACATGCCGTTAATCCCCAGCCTTTTGGTGCAAAAAGCAAGCTTTTTAGGTGTCACAAAACCCTGCAACACAGGTACATATATTTTAAGGGAGTTAAAGGCAACATAAAGCCCCTGTAAGATAATATTCTTTGGGAATGGATGTTAAGAGTTAGTTTGTGTCTTTACAACATCAGTCATACGGGTATTGTTTGCATCTGACAGTTTTTCTTTCAAGATTAATGTGCTTATGAAAACCTTGTGCGTTACTCTACGAGGCAAGCTTGAAATCCATCAGCATTACCATCGGAATGACACAATGCTGGGAGAGCAAACCAAATGACAAACAGAATCTGGTTTTCAGAGGCCAGTGTGTGTTGAAGAGAAATGATCTGAAGCCAAATTTGGCCTCCTTCCAGAAATTCCTCCTGCTACACTGTTGGCACAGCCCACAAAAGGGCGGGGGCTGGGGGGAGGAGGGAGGCACATGCACATGGAAGGGGAGACAGCACCATAGGGAGAGGGGAGTCGGAAGGGAGCATGATTGATTGGAAAACTTAGTCTTTATAGCAAACAACAGTCATATGTAAAACCCAGTCATGGAAAAAAAAAAAAGAAAAAGAAAAACTTTGTGAAAAATGGTACTTTTTCTGGATCATTAGGGAAAGTCATTTCTAGCATCACCATTTGACATGCAGTTGGTGATGTCCAGTTGAAATACGTGTTGGGAAAGTTCAACATCTGGTTGGATTTGAGAAATAAGAACAAAAAGGGGGGGGGCAGTGGCTCTAGGGGAGGAGAATCGCAAAGGACCTCAACTGCGTAAGAAGCCTTCACCTTTTGCAAAGGAATGCTTGGGCTGATGAGAAGAGGAGGGGGAACTGTGGTGTGGTCTCCAGGCCAAGAGGAAATCAAATCAATGTCTAGCTTGGGAAATCAGGCTGCTGTCTGTGGAAGCCAGAGGTGCATCAGGCACTTGCAGGGCTCAGGAGGGACAATCACATAAAGATGGCAAATGGATACCAGGCCTGGCAGAGGGGCTGGGGGAGGCCCCACCCAGGCGTCCGAGCTGACAGCCCACTAAGCTGAGAAGGATGGAGGGAATTCTCACCCACTCACCCCCGTCGCGTTGGCTGCCATCTTTCTTGATTTCAGACAGTTGCACTTCAGCTCAGCTTGGCCAGATCTCACTCTCTCTCTCGGCTCAGAAAGTGGGTGGCCAGAAATAGAAGGGAACGACACTTCAGAGTTTCCTCGATCTGCAGCCTTTTGGAGTCTCAAATCACTTCCAAATGCTGCAGCCCAGCGCAGCGCCAAGAGATCGCACTGCCTGCAGCAAATGCACATTCGAGACGTGATGAATCGGTGGGACCCCCGGCAGCCGTTGCCAGCCAAGCAGGCCAAGAGGCTGTCACTGCCTGGGGGAGTTGGGAAATTGTGGGGTGCGGTGGGGGGGGGTTGGGGGGGGAGGCTGGGTTTTCACACCATCTCAGCCCGGGCCGGCACTCAGATGCACGGACAGCTTCAAATGGGTGTTGCCTCCTGTCTGGCCTGGGAGAAACCGCGGAAGACCAAGTGTCTGAAACAGGCAGCAGATCCAAAGTGACGAAGATGGAAGTGGCACGAGGAGTAACCAGAGAGCAAATCCCGCCAGCTGCCTGGGATCCTCTCCTAGACATCTGCATCTGGGGAGCCCCTTCTCACTCCAGCGGGTAGGAAAGTTGAGACTGCCTGGCCCGAGGCAGGATTTCGCTGCAGGCTGCACGCATGCGCGCCTCTGCGCCGTCAAGGAAGGGAGAGAGGCCTGGGGGCCGAGGCTGCTGCGTGCCACGAGCCTCCTCGCAGGCTCCGGCCTCCCCTCTCGACCTCCCAGGCGTCTCATGTGCAGGACAGACGACGGTCACCCTGTGTGCATTTGGTGGGTGGGCTACTTAGCCCGTCCCCGGGGATTCTGAAAGCAGAAACTATTAAACGCACCTTGGCTTCTCAAGCATCCAGGGCAGATTCCTCTGGCGATGCCTTTCCTGCGGAGGTGGTCCTCATCAAAGCCGCTCTGCAGGCAGAAGCAATGGTCCGGAACTGGGGGAAGCCCCTGTCGGGCTCATTTTAGTTTCGTCTACACATACTGTGGGAGAGCGGCAGCCGGGTCGGGGATACAGCCTTCCAGTCTCCCTGACGCTCATTTCCAGCTGTCCCCGAGCAGCCCATTGACAGCCAGTCGCCTCCACCCCCTCATCTGCAAAATGGGAGTAATAAGGTGACCACCCACGCATAAGGCGCTGGCAGTGAGGAATTTAGAGGTTACTGGGTTTTAAAATCATCATCCTACACCTAGTCTATTGACAGAAGAGGGACTTTCTAAGAGTGAAGCTCCAACTCTTGAAAAATAAATAAATGGAGTATATTTAAAAGGCTTGAGTGACTTTGTCATGTTGGCGACATGGATTTATATTTATTTTATTTTGGTGACTTAAAGCTCCTGAGAATTCCATCTTTCTTTCATTGTCAATAAATAAATCTTGTTTCCTTTCTCCTCCCCAGAAGCCTGCAACGGAAGCCAGCCCTTTCTTCCACTGTGCCATGGAAAGTTTCAGAGAGGGCACTATTCTGTGCAGCTTCGTCTCTTCCCTGTTAAATGTGCGTTTTGGAATCCGTGCGAATGCACTACACACCCCATCCTTGAGGCATCCTCAGTCTCAGTGGGCCACTTAACTTATGCGCTCACTGCACAGCCAGGATGCAGCCAAGGCACAAAGCCAGCTGTGACCCAGGGTAAAAGAGTCTTCAAATCACTGGGGAGGGGTAGATTAATTGGGGCAGCCTTTGAAAGAGCAACTAGACAATGTGTCAGAGGTCTTGAATATAGGCATCCTCTTTGTTCTGGAAATTCTCTTACAAGGACTTTACCCCCTCCCCCAATAAGTACAGGGGACCACTAGGTTACCTACAAAGAAGTCTGTGGAGCAAATCATGGCAGGGACAGACCAGAGACAACTAACTGTAACTACAGTCATGCAGGATGGAGATACCTTCTGAGCAATGTGTCATGAGGCCATTTTATTGTGGGAACATCACAAAGTGCACTTACACAAACCTGCATGGTAGGTAGCCTACTACACACCCAGGCTATATGGTATAGCCTATTGCTCCTAGGCTACAAACCTGTACAGCATGGTACTGCACTGAATACTGTAGACAATTGTAATGTATTGGTATTTGTGTAACTAAACATATCTAAACATAGAAAAGGTACGGTAAAAATACAATGTATAAAAGATAAAAAACAGCACACCTGTATAGGACGCTTACCTTGAATAGAGCTTGAAGGACTGGACGTTGCTCTGGGTGAGTCAGTGAATAAATGATGAGCAACTATGAAAGCCTAGGATATTACCGTACACTCCTGCAAATTTTATAAACATTGTACATTTAGGCTACACTAAATTCATAAAAAAATGCTTTTCTTTCTTCAATAATAAATTAACATGAGCTTAATGTAACTTTTTAATACTATAAATTTTAAATTTTTAACTTTTTGACTCTTTTGTAATAATATTTAGCTTAAAACTCTACCATACTGTACAGCTATAAAAAATGTTTTCTTTCTTTATATCCCTATCCTATAATTTTTTTCTATTTTTAATTTTTTTATATTGAAGCTTTTGTGTTAAAAATGAAAACAAAAACACACACATTAGCCTAGGCCTACACAGGGTCATGTTCATCAATATCACTGTCTTCCACCTCCACATCTTGTCCCCACTGGAAGGTCTTTGGGAGAAATAACACGCATGGAGCTGTCATCTCCTATGACAACAATGCCTTCTGGACCTGCCTAAGGCTGTTTTGCAGTTAACTTTTTTTATAAGTAGAAGGAGTATATCCTAAAACAACAATAAAAAGTATATGGTAAATACATAAACCAGTAGCATAGTTGTTTGTTGTCATTATCAGGTATTATGTATGGTACATAATTGTGTGTGCTATACTTTTATATGACTAGTAGTGCAGTAGGTTTGTTTATACCAGCATCACCACAAACACATTAGTAATCCATTGTGCTATGACAATACAATGGCTAGGACATCACTAGGTGATGGGAATTTTTCAGCTCCATTATAACTTTATGGGACTATTATATATGTGTTCTGATGTTGACCAACACATCCTTATTCGGCTCATGACTGTACAGGAAATTGTTTAAACTATAGCACATCCATACACTGGAGTAATGTGCAACCAAAATGAAAATGTCAGAAAACTAGAATGTTGTGAAAAAAATCAAAGCAGCACTTGTTTGGGAGTAGGGAGGACGATTGGCTGGAAAGAGACATGGGAGGACTTTTGGATTGATAATAATGCCTTACAGCTTGATAGGGGGTTGTATTACACAAGTGTATGCATTTGTCAAAATTCTTTGAGTGTTTCACTCAAATTTGTGCATTTCATTGTATGTAAATTCCCCTTAAAGAAAGAACCATAAACAAATATTGAGCTTTAGTTAATTATGTTCATGCTGAAGTGAACAGGTGTCTGCAGCTTACTTCGTGCTATGGTCTGAATGTTTATGTCCTCTGAAGTTCGTGCATTGAAGCCTAATCCCCAATGTGATGGTGTTGGAAGGTGGAGCTTTTGGAAGGTGATTAAGTCATGGGGGCTCTTTTCTCATGAATGGGATTGGTGCCCTTGTACATGGGACCCCAGAAAGATAGCTAGCCCTCCTACCACATGAGGACACACAAAGAAGATGTCATCTATGAACCAGAAATTCAGCCCTCACCAGACAAGAAATCTGCCAGTATCTTGGTCTTGGACTTCCCAGCCTCTAGAACTGTAATAAATAAATTTCTGTTGTTTATAAGCTACCCAGTCTGTGCTATTTTATTTTATAGCAGCCCAAATGGACTAAAATTCTTGGAATCTGTTTTAAAAAATGAATGGATACAGTGATGGAGAAATGAATAACTGTTTAATAAAACAAATGTAGCAAAAGTTTAATTATAGAATATAATTGGAAATGCAAGTGTTTTCTGCCTGTAAATTCTTTTAACTTTTCTGTTAGAAATTTTTATTAAAAATATAGAGAACAAGGTGGTAGAGGATATTTAGTGATGTTCATAATGTTATTAAAATATGTTTAATTCTATTTTTGTAAAAATGTCAAAGGGGATTATTTCTAAGTATTGGAATTAGAAACAATTTACTTATAATTTTGACAATGTATATGTGTCACAATGTATATGTAATTAGAAGTTGCTTCTTATAATCTTGCTTCTCTTACTGCTCAAAGTAGAAATTGAGGCCAGTGTTGCCAAGAAGCAGAATAGATGGATTCTTTACTATGGGGGCCACTCAGGACCTATATTGACAGAGGATTTTGTGAGCCATAAATAAATACATATTTTTCATTTTTTGTGTAGTTTCTAAAGCCTCAGAGGTATGTTGCTCAATTATAAGGAAAGTAACCTTAAGAGGTGATGTGATAATACCCTTCACACTTGGATTCCAAACAGCTCCATGAGAATAAAAATCAAATTCCAGCTCTTTTTTTTTTTTTCTTGATGTTTCCTATCCGAATGACAAGGCATATTCAATGTGAAGGGAAGGGTGGGGACTAGAGCTATTATAGTAAATGTGCTAAGTTAATATCATGCCCTCAGTAGGTGGTAAGCAGTACATTTCACAGGTTAATTTGCAATTTTCACACATATAATTTTTTTATGAATTTCCAAAAATGACATTTGTATTATTTTCTGGACTGATATTTTAAGTAGACTCTAAAAATTTCTTTTCTCCTATTGAATTATTGATGTAAATACTTGTACCCTCTTATGTTAACTTTTAAATTTCTCTAATTTACATACAGTGAAATTCAATTTTCTTGGTATACAGTTCTATAAGTTTTGACAGATGCATAGGCATGCGACTACAACCCTAATAAGATGTACTTTCTTCCAAGAAGTGCATATATAAATATTCAAGTCTCTGGTTGTAGCAATGCTTTGGAATGTTCTCTTTTAGTTCATTTTCTACCTGAAGAAATAGAAGCTACATGAAGATCTTGGAACTGCCTTGCTTAAAAACAGTATTTGAAGTACTGTCTTGTGAACATTTATCCTCTTCTAGAAACACGTTAGACTGTAGGAAATATTCACAAGGTTTGGGGTGAGGGAAGGTGGTGTGAGCAAATAAGATGATCTTTTTGCAATATGAGTTCAAAACCAAAATGTGGAGCACAGCTGGATGATGCAGGGACCAAAAATGATGTTTAATGCAGCATAGATGTGGAAATAGTAGTAATAAATAGTAATAAAGGGAAAATAAGCATAAATAATTGCAAGACAATTCCACCTAGAATTATAACCAAAACATTGATACCAGGTCTGGACTCTCCTGCCTTGTCATGATATCAATAAAAGGTGGCACAAGACCTACGCTAGCTGGATTTCTGGTGGTGTGGCCCTCTAGGGAGTAGGTTTTGGTGCTCTCCTCGACATCTCCTCTTTCTCTGACACTGAAGAGCAGGAAAAGAGAGTAGGAAATTATTTTGGAGAAGGGGAATGCTTCCAAGTGACTTTTTGCTAAAATGGGTATGCTCCCATCCTCTGGGCACATGAATTGTTTCTTATACTTATTATCAATACTGAAAGAGGACAGGATGTAGGATGCTATGCAAAACACAGAATGAGTCTACTTTTCTCTCTACTTGATTTGTGTCCTAAATGTATTAATTTCTAAAGTGTAAAATGTGAAGGGAAGGGTGGGGACTAGAGCTATTATAGTAAATGTGCTAAGTGAGTCTCATGCCCTTAGTAGATGGTAAACAGTACATCTAACAGGATAATTTTCAATTTGCACATATATCATTTTTTATGAATTTCCAAAGAAGACATTTGTAGAAAGAGCTCTAAAATCAGAAAAAGACAAGCCTCAGAAAGCAAAGGATGGGAGGAGGAAATAAACCTGAAGAACACAGCAAATGTGCAATGAAATGTTCTAGCTCATGCATTAAAACAACAATGGGACAGCATTGTGTTTCCATCATATCAGTAGCAATTAAAACATGGATAAGACCCAGAGTGAAAGGTGGAGGGTGAAGGGTGCTGTTGTATGATGCCATGGGTGTGTGGTACCTTTCTGAAGAACAGCTTGGTAATGCACGTCAAGGCCATAGAAATGTGCACACATTTCTGTGTGCACATTTCTGTGTGCACATCAATCTGAGCAGGGCAGGCTTATGAATCTGTCCTAAGAAGGGTCATTCACGACCCGTAAAGATTTGACCACAAGGACATTCATTGCAACACAGTTTGTAGTAACGAAAACTGAACCAACTGCACCGTACGTTACGGGATTGGTGAAATTAACCATAGTACATCTACGACAGAAAACAATACAATCACAAAATTATGTAGTTATTTGGGGAGGGGAGAGTAAAATAATAGTGATCAAAAGTACAGGCTCCGGAATTATCCCGCCTGGCTTCAAATTCTACCTCTTCTACTCACAAGCTATGTGATCTTGGTGAGTTGGTTAATTTCTCTCAGCCTCAGTTTCCACATCGTTGGATGAAGACAATCACGACATCTTCACAGGACTGTGACAAGGAGTCAATGAAACAATGCTAGAAAATGCTTGGCAGAGGACTTAACACAAAGTAAGTACTAAGAAATGTCATGCAGAAATATATAACAGTAGCACTGGCATTCACCAACAGGGAGAGATGCTCACTATAGTTAAGTGTTTATAAAGATACATGGTTTACTGACTAGAATCAACAAACTGAGAACTTATTAAACAGAAACAGAAGAAAGAGATGGAGGTATACTTGAGTTTTGCGCTGCTATCAACATATATGGATAAAACTGGAGGCCATGTGGACCATTTTGGCACAAATAAAATCTCGTTTATTTTACATCAAAGAATCACTCAGATCTAAATCAGGCCTTTCTAAGTTTTTCTCAAAAAAATATTCATGTTCCCATTCTTTGTCTGTGTTGGGGTTTCCCTGTGGTTAGGAGTGGCTTACAGATTCTTAGAGGAACCTGATGGTGACTCAAGTGAGATTTTCCAGAAGAGGTGGGATCCGAAACAAGTTCTTGATAAACAAACATCTTCAAGAAGCCCATGAATCAGCCTGGCTGATTGACTAGTGAACAGGTTAGAAAATGGGCCACATAAGCAGTTTTACCCTCTCTAGGTGTCACCAGTCATATAGAGGAAATGGCTTAGAGAAGGAAAAAACAGCTTTGATCAAAAGAATAGTAGAGGAAACTCAAGTTCTTCAAGGTTGCTGGCCTGGCTCATGGAATAAACACCCAGATCTGAATCAATGAAAAACAAGATCAGTGAACAAATAGCAAAGGGGATCAGGAGTGAGTGTATCATCTTAAAATATTCTCCACTGTTTGTGGAGGTCACATGATACTGTGCTGTGTAATGGTAGAGCTAATCCTACCCTTGCTGGAGCTTTTTTCCATCACTCCAAATCCATATTTATAGCATTTTCTCCCTCTTTGAGGTAGAAATGGTGCTAACTACCCTCCAGTAGAACTGATAGAAATAATACACCAAGGACAGTGAAGTCTGTGGGGAATGAAGATAGAGAGTTCTTGGACATCTTTCCCGTTGTAATGCAAGGTGAGTAGCTAAGGTCAGCTGCACATGCAGCTGCAATCATGACCCGAGATCTGACCATCAAGGACATTATTGGTACACTTAAAGGAAACTCAAGGTGGATTAAGATACCCTTGGGGCACCATATTGGGTAGATACAGCTTCAAAGAGACCAGGTCAACAGGAACATTCCTCTCTGTGTCCTTCAGACACCTCTTTGCACCTCGTGTTGCAGCAGGGGTCTGGTGAATGCAAGTGGTCCCTTCGAAGAAATGGGATGGTGTTCCCCATGTGCTTGCCTCCTTAGGGTCAATCCATTTGGGAAATGTTTCTCCATTGCCTACGGTGTAAGGAGTGAGCAGCCACAAACTAGCCTCCCCACAGGACCTGCCGTCCAGTGGACCTTCTGAGAATGGTTGAGTAGAATGGAGCCAGAAGAAATCAGAATCTGCAGCTGAAAACACAAAGTTCAGCTGGAAACACAAAGTTCAGTTCTAAGCCCCAACCAGTGACAGCTGAGTCAGTGCTGTGCCAACACTTCAGTTCTCCTGTCACTGAGATTACAGAAACTTCAGGTCAATGTTAACCTCTGAAACACTTCCTGGTTCAATCATTCCCATCTTGATCCTTGCAACACAGAGGTCTTTGAACCACAGCATTTCAGCATCAACTTCCCAGGTGAGTTGAGAATCATGTTTCTTTATCTGGGGCTGCTCGTCGACCCAGGGCCACTGCTCTGGTGATCGCCCTTGAACTCTGGAGTCAGACAAACCTGAATTTGAGTCTGGGCTCTGCCCAGCAATCTTACCACCTTTCCCTTGTCCAGTATTTCTCCAAGTGTGGTCTGGGAACTTTAGGGGTCGCTAAGACCCTTTTGAGAGACCCACGTAGTCAAACAAATTTTCATAGCAGTATTAAGTTATTTGCTTTTGCTTTTTCTATTCCTCTTTTCTCACAAATGTACAGTAGATTTTCCAGAGTCTACAGGAAGTGTGATATCTCAACAGAGTGAATGCACAAGCAGATCAGAATCCAGCTATCTTATACTAAGCCAGATATTAAAATAATTTGAAAAAAATGTAAAACATGTAAAAATGTAAAACTACTCTCACTAATTTGTTTTTGGTTTTGTGTAATAGTTATTTTTAATAAAGTACTTCATGTTAACATGTAATGAGGTTATTATTTTTATTTGAAAATGTGTAAATACATTTATTTTTTTCAGTTTTAATTTCTAAAACAGTACATTTAGATAGAGGGAACCCACATAAACAAAAATTATTTGAAGTTCTCAATTTTTAAGAGTGTAATGGGGTCCTGGGACCAAGAAATTTGAAAACAGCACACCCTAGTCCATTCACTTTCCCACTGGAATCTGATGGCTTTGTTTCTTAATTCACTGAGAAAACAAAATCAACCAGAAGAGAGGAGAACAGTCTCATATTCCCACCACCAAACTTCCCAGCCTGGCTGTTTCTGTCCCCACATAGCCTCCTCCCCTCTAGCTTTGTACATACATCGACCCATCTTCTATCAAAATTGAGGCCACCACTCTTATCCTGACTCCATTCCCTCTACCCTCTTCCATGCACTTTGCCCTATAATTCTCTTTCTCTCCTACAGCATGTATGTCTCCTTGGACCATCCTCAGCAGCATACAAACATGCTCCAGCTTCTCTATCTTCACAAGTTTCTCCTATGACTCTATGTTCTTCTCTGTGCATTGTGCTATTTCCCCTTTGCTTTCATAGCAAAGCTCCTGGGCACAGCCTATGTTTGATGTCTCTATTTCTTCACTTCTCTTTTGCTCTTTAAGCCACGCCACTGAACATAGTTTTGCCATATCCAATGGACAATTCCATAGCTTTGTCTTACTCAAACTTTGAGCAGCATTTGGCATTGTTGGTTACTCCCACCCTCTTAAAACACTTTCTTCATGTGTCTCTAAGACCCCGAACTCTCTGGGTTTCCCCTTACCCTACTGACCACTTCTCAGCCCGTTCCTCATGCTCCTCCTTCTGTACTTCTAAATGTTAGGGTAACTGGGGCTCAGTCCTCACACTTTTCCCTTCTCTCTCTCTATGCTCCCTCCGTTGGCAATCTTTGAGCATTGATTCCAAATACCATCTGTATGCTGGTGACACCCATGTGTATTTCTCTGGCTCATAAGTTCCAGACACAACAATTATCTCCTTGACATCCCAATGTGGTTGTCTAGTAGGCATTTTAAACTTAGTATGTCCAAGTAAAACTCTCGATTTATCCCACCCCCTAGCCTCTCCCTGCTGCACTCCTACCCTCTAGGAATATGGCGCTGTCATCTACCCAATGGCTCAGGCAAAGAGCCCAGGAGTCCTTCTTCTCACATCCCACATTTAATCCATCAACAAAGCCTGAATCTGACCACTTCTCCTCTCCTCCATGGCTGCTGCTGCCCTGATCCAAGCCACTATTATCTCACACATGGACTATACAGTAGCTCCTAACTAGTAACTAGCTTCTACATATATCAGCCAGAGTTAGGTTTTTAAACTATGAATCTGAACATCACTGTACTCAAAACCCAACAATAGCTTACCATTAAACTTAGAATCACAGCCCACACTATGGCCCCAAGGCCTGTGTGGTTTAGTTCATGCCTCCCTCTCTAAGCCTGATTCTCACCATCTACCTCACCTCCCAAGCCCTGTGCCTCAGCCACGCTGACCTTCCTTCTTGCTGCCCTGGAGTGACCGACTCTGTTCTGGTTCCGTCTGCCAAGAATGTGCTTCCTGGTATTTTCACGGGTCTCACTTCTTCACAGCATTCGAATGTCACCAGCTCAGAGAGCCTTCCCCAAACACTCTGTCAAAAATAACCTCTTCTATTAGGTTACATTCAGCTGCAAGTAACAGCTTAAAAAATATAGGCATTTAATCATTAACAAGAAGACCCACACGAGACATAAGAAGAAAATTGACATCACCTGTGATCACACATTGTAAATATTTTTAGAATTCTCTTCCAGCCTTTTTCCTATGCAAATAGAATTTATTTTAAATCTATTTGGGGGCCGATCCTGGGAATACAGTTTTATATCTTAGGTTTTCATTTAATATTAACTTATAAATATTTTTCCAAGTCTTATACAAACAAGATCATGAACTCTTTGAGCTGTAAAGAAACCTTAGTAATTATTTAGTTCCAGCCCATCTTACAAATTGTACAAGACGAGACACCTGAAGACTGAGTTGTTTGCGTTTCTCCAAAATGTTTTAATACCTCAGAGATTTTCAGTCTGATTAAGCTGAGGCAGAGCCAGAAAGGCTGGGCCTATTGGTTGCTCTGTGTGCACACCAACTGAAGGCGTGCGTCTCTTTATCCCACAGAAACTGGGCTGCCAGTGGAGCTGTGCTTACCTCTCCGTGACTTCGCTGACAAATATGTTATCCCTCCACACTTGTCTGTCAACAGTCCTCCCTCAAGAGAGGTTCAAGACCTTGATAGGATCTGGGCACCAAGGCAAACCTGCCAGACCAGCATGTGTCAAGAGAGAGGCTGCTCTGTTTTGCACCCCCATGGAGATCTAGGTGTTTTGTCCACCTGGCATATTTGTACTTCAGAGGTGGGAAGGGCACATGATATAGAGACAGTACACCAGGAGAGAGAGAGAGCACAGCCAAGTCTGGCAGCACAAGCAAGATTGGTCATGGAGTGATGTACCTGTTTTCTCTAATGGAATGTCATCATCTTACTATTTTGGAAACATAGCATGGTGCAATTGAAAGACTGTGGGATGGGTTAAAGACCCGGTTCACCACTTTGTGGCTTGTATCTGGAGCAAGTTCCTCTCCGGTCTTTGGTTACCTCCTTTGTAAAGAGGCAATCACGGTGCCCACCTTGTGGAGTTGTAACACCCCCCCAGCATTCATGTAGGTACCTAATAAATGGTATCTGTTATTAATAAACTTTCCTTTTCTCTTCTGTGAGCGGTCCAAGACACATAGTAGGGGCCCAATAAATATTAATTGCATGAATATGAGCCCCACACAAATAAGACCACATATTTTGAGACTAAACAATTGAGTCTACAGCAATAACAGTAACAATTGTTGCCTACACATGATTCTAGAAAAGCCAGAAGCCAGGTCTCTTGAAATGGAAATCTTCAGATTCTTTTATTCAGTCAGGATTTCATTTATTCCCCAAATCATTTTGATTTAATTAGAAAGAGGATTGCTTTGATTTTATTCTCAATCAGGGAATCAAGATAAATACTACCCTTTCAGATACAGCCAGCTGTTTTTCTAAGTCATTTTCTTATTATACAATACTATTGGTTAAGTTCTTTTCTTCATTACAAAAGTAACAGTTCATTGTAGACAGTTTAAGAAGTAGAAAAGAAAAATAAAGTAGCCAAAGTATCACTACCAAGAGTCAAAAACTATGAAAATGTTGATGTGTTTCTATGCAAACTCAGTGGTTCATTGTGATCCTGCAGGGTATCCAATTTCATCTTCTGGCTTTTTCAAAATATTTCAAAAATATTCCCCTATTGTTCATCCTGTTGCGAATTGTTCATAATTATAAGTGCTAAAATGAAAATAATTCTTCATAAAACATTTTCTACAGTTAGAAAAACATTTCTTAGGTTAAGTTCTTAGAAGTCAAATTATTGTTTTAAAGAATATGAACATTCTTTAGTACACTACTCAAGAGGCATTAAAAAATTATTGGACAGATTTATAACGTTTTACCAATCCTGGATAGTCTCATGACAATTGGTAGGTAATATTTCATTTTTTAATTTTAATTTAGTTTGTTTACCAATGAGGCTGAATTGTATATGATTACTAAGTACTAGCAGTTTCTCTTTGGTGAATTATCCTATTTTGTCCTTTGCTCATGAATTTTGGGGGATGTGGTGTGATTTTTATTAAATTATATGACACTGTAGTTTAAAGATTAACTTTTTGTCAAATATATTATAAATTTTTTAATGTCTTCCTGTGGCATTTTCATTTTGTTTATATATCCTCTTGGAAATTAAAGAGATTTTAATTTCTATTTGGGCAACTTGATATTATTTTTATTTATGAGTCTCTTATTGGATTTATCCTTTCCTATTCAGAGACCAGGTAAATATTCACCACCATTTTCTCTAAATTTTTAATCCTTTATTTTTTGCGTAAGGGGAGTTTGATTATTTTTATTATTGTTTAATTGTATATATATGAGATAAAATTTGCCATTTTAACCATTTTAAGTGTACAATTCTGGGCCATTAATTATATTTACAATGTAGAACCATCTCCACTATTTCCAAAACTTTTTCATCACCCCAAACAGAAACTCTGTACCCAGTAAAGAATAACTTCTCATTATCCCCTGCTCCTAGCCCCAGATTATATCTAGTCTACTCTCTGTCTGCATGAATTGCCTATTTTATATGCTTCATGTAAGTGGAATCATGCAATATTTAACCTTCCGTGTCTAGCATATTTCACCTTTTGCATAACATTTTCAAGATTAATCCATGTTGTAGTGTGTCAGAATTTCCTTCCTTTTATAGCTGATTTCATTGTGTGTGTGTGTGTATATATATATATATATATATATACACACACACACTGCATTTTGTTTATTCATTCATCCATTGATGGAGACTTGAGTTGTTTCCACCTTTTGACCATTGTGAATAATGCTACTATGAACATTGATGTACAAATATCAGTTTGAGTCCCTGCTTTCAATTAATTTGCCAATATACTCCATATTTGTCAAACCGCCATAATGTTTTCCACAATGCTACACCATTTTACATTTCCATCTGCAATGCACAAGGGTTCCAATTTCTCCACATCCATGCCAACACTTGTTGTTTCCTGATTTTTTTATAATAGCCATTCTAATGGGTGTGAAGTGGTATCTCATTATGGGTTTGATTTGCATTTCCCTAATTATCAGTGATATAGAGCATTTTTGGCTTGTTTTGTTGTTGTTGAGTTTTAGGAGTTCTCTATATATTCTGGATATAAATCTTTTTATTAAATATGTAATTTGCAAATATTTTCTCCCATTCTGCAGGTTGCCTTTTTCTCTGTTGATAGTGACTATATGGGTTCTCCAGAGAAACAGAAGCAGTAGGGTATGAATGTATATACTGAGAGAGGGAAAGAGAGAAAGAGAAACTTAATATAAAAATATTTGCATGATTATGGTGCAAATCTGCAGTATGGGCCAGCAGGCTCAAGACCCCAGAGAGCTGATGGTGCAGATGAAGTCTGAAGAGAATTTTTTCTCTTATTCAGGGGAGGGACAGTCTTTTTGTTCTATTTAGGCCTTTAACCTATTGGATAAGCCCTACTCTTATTATAAAGAGCAATCTGCTTTACTCTACCAAACAAAATGTTAACGCCATCCAAAAACACCCTCACAGAAACACACAGAATAATGTTTTACCTAAATATCTGGGCACCCCACGGTCCAGTTAAGTTGACACATAAAATTAAACCATCACAACGTCCTTCGATATACAAAACTTTTTAATTTTGATGAAGTCAAATTTTTCTATTTTTTCATTCTTTGCTTATGCTTTTGATATCATATTTAAGAAACCATCACCAAATCCAAGGTCATACATAGTTTCCCCCCATGAGTTTTCTTCTAAGTGTTCTATAATTTTAGTTCCTGTGTCTAGAACTTTGATCCACTTCCAGCTAGTTCTTGTATATGGCATTAGGCAAGGATCCAACTTCATTCTTTGGTATGTGGATATCCAGTTTTCCTAACATCATTTATTGAAAAGACTATCCTTTCCCCCATTGAATAGTCTTTGTAACCTTCTCAAAAAATATTTAATCGTTTATGTGATGGTTTATTTCTGGCCTCTCTTTTCTGTTCCACTGCCAGTGTTACACTGTTTTGATTACTGTAGCTTTGTAATGTATTTTGAATCAAGAATCATGATACTTCCAACTTTGTTCTTTTTCAAACTTGTTTTGGCTATTTGAAACTTCTTGAAATTCCATATGAATTTTAGGATGACCTTTTCTATTTCTGAAAAAAAAAATGCCATAGTGATTTTGATGGGGATTGCATTAAAGCCGTAGATTTTTTTGTGTAGTATTGACATTTTAACAATATTAAGTCTTTCAGTCTATGAAGACATATATCTTTTCATTTATTTTTGTTTTCTTTAATTTTTTCAGCAATATAGTTTTTGATGTACAAATCTTTCACCTCCTTGGTTAAGCTAATTCCTAAGTTTTTTAGTCTTTTTGTTACTATCATACATGGAATTATCTTCTTAATTTTCTCTTTGAATCATTCATTGTTAGATTATGGAAATGAAACTGATTTTTGCATGTTAATTTTGTATTCTGAAACTTTAATTCATTTATTATTTTTAACAGTATTTTTGTTGAATTTATAGAGTTTTCTACATATAAAATCAAGTAGTCTGCAGAGATAAATTTACTTCTTTATTTCATGTTCAGATGCATTTTTATTTATTATCTTTCTGGCCTAATTTCTCTGGCTAGAATTTCCAATTCTTTGTTGAACAGAACAAGCGAGCATCCTTGCCTTGTTCATGATCTTAGAGGAAAATTTGTCAGTCTTCTACCATTTAGTATGATTCTAGCTGTGGATTTTTCATATGCACCTTTATTATGTTGATCTAGTTTCCTTTTATTCCTAGTTTGTTGAGTGGGGTTTTTTTTAATCATAAATGGGTATTGACTTTTTTCAAATGCTTTTTCTTAATAAATTGAGATTATCATGTTAGGTTTTTTTCCTTCATTCTGTTAATGTGATATATTACATTGACCAATACCAACGCTGTAATTTTCTTATATTATAATGTCTTTGTCTGGCTTTGGTATTGGAACAATGCTGGTCTCATAGTATGAGTTAGGAAGTGTTCTCTTCTCTTCAATTTTTTTGGAAGAGTTTAAGAAAGATTGATGTTATTTCCTTAAATGTTTCACAGAATTCACCAGTGAAGCCAACAGGTCCAGGAATTTTCTATGTCAAGAGGTTTTGATTACTAACTCAATCTCTTTACTAGTTATAGGTTCATTCAGATTTTTTTCTTTCTTCATGATTCAGTCTTTGTAAGTTTTATATTTCTAGGAATTTGTCACTTCATCTAGATTATCTAACTTGTTGGCATACTTTTGTTCATAGTGCTGTCTTATAATTCACTTTATTTCTATAAAATCAGTAGTAATGCCCCCACTTTAATTTCCGATTTTAGTAATTTGAGTCTTACCTCTTTTTTCTTAGCCAATCTAGCTAAATATTTATCAATTTTGTTAATCTTTTTGCAGAATTAACCTTTGATTTTGTTGATTTTTTATATCATTTTCCTCTTCACTATTTTATTTGTCTTTCCTTTAATCTTTATTATTTCCTTCCTTCTGCTAACTTTGAGGAGTGTAATTTGTTCTTTTATAGTTCCTTAAGTTGTAGTTTGTTGATTTGAGATCTTTCTCATTTTTTATATAAACATTTATTGCTATAAATTTCCTCTTAACACTACTTTTAATATATCCCACAGGTTTTGGTATGTTATGTTTTCATTTTCACTCATCTCTAATTATTTTTTAATTTCCCTGGTGATTTCTTCTTTGATCTTTTGGTTAAGTGTGTGTTGTTTAATTTCCACAAATTTGTGAATTTTGTAGTTTTTATTCTGTTCTTGATTTCCAAATTCACCCCATTGTAATCACAGAAGATAGTTTGTATAATATTTATTTCTTAAAATCTAATGAGACTTGATTTGTGGCCTGAGATATGGTCTATACTAGACAATGTCCCATGTGCACTTCAGAAGATGGTATTCTGTTGTTCTGTTTTTGCTGAGTGTTCTGTACATATCTATTAGGTCTAGTTGGTTTACTGTTTTGATCAAATCCTCTATTTCATTACTTATCTTCTATCTGGCTTTTCTATCAATTATTGAGGTTGGGGTATTGGAATCTCCAACTACCATTGTACAAACTATCTATTTCTCTCTTTAACTTTGCCAATTTTTGCTTCATATGTTTTGATAATATGTTATTAAGTGAGTGTTTATAATTCTATATCTTCTTGCTGTATTGAACTTTTTATTAATATATAACTTTTGTTGTATCTTGTAAAGTTTTTCGATTTAAAGTCTATTTTGTCTAATATTAATATAGCTACCCCAGCTCTCATTTGCTATTTACATGGAATATCTTTTTCCATACTTTTAACCTCTGCTATTTGTACTTTTGGATCTATTGTAAGTCTCTTATAGAGAACACATGATTAGATATTGCTTTTAAATTCATTCTGCCAGTATCTGTTTTTTATGGAAGTATTTAAGCTATTTATATTTAAAATAATCAGATAAAAGGGACTTACTTCTGCCATTTTAATATTTGTTTTCTATATGCCATCTAGCTTTTTCTTGTTCTTCCTTTTGTCTTCTTTGGAGTTTAGCTGATTCTTTTGTACTGAAATATTATACTTCCCTTTCATTTTCTTTTGTGTATGTTGTATAGCTATTTTCTTTGTGGTTATCATAGAATTACATTTAACATCCTAAAGTTATAACACTCTAATTTGATTTATACCAGCTTAATTTAAATAGCGTACAAAAATTCTGCTTCTATATACTTCTGTCCCCATTCCCTTTCAGTTATTAATGTCACAAAATTACATTTTAAGCATTGTGTGTCCAAAAACATAGACTAATAATTAGTTTTGTATGCATTAGTCTCTTAAACCACATAGAAAATCAAAGGCTGATTTACAAACCAAAGTTACGATAATGCTAGCCTTTATAATTTTCCATGTATTTACTGTTAGCAGATATCTTTGTTTCTTCATATGGCTTCAAATCACTGTCTAGTGTCCTTTATTTCAGTCTGAAGGTCTCCCTTCAGCCTTTATTTCAGAGTAAGTGCAGTTTTAATGAACTCCTTCAGCTTTTGTTTATCTGGAAATGTCTCTCTCTCCCTCATTTGTGAAGGACAGTTTTACTAGATGTAGAATTCTTCATTGACTTTTTTTTCTAGCACTTTGAATATATCAACCCACAGCTTTCTGGTTTCCAAGGCTTTTTATGAGCTATCAACTGACCAATGTAATTGAGGGTCCTTTGTATGTGATGAGTCACTTCTCTCTTGCTGCTTTCAATATTTCCTCTTTGTATTTGGCATTTGACAGTTTGATTATAATGTTTTGTGATGTGGGTGTTTTTCAGTTTATTCTACTTAGAGTTCATTGAGCTTCCTAGATGTTTATATTGATGTTATTTTTCAAATTTAGGAAATTTTCATCCATAACTTATTACTCAAATAATCAGTCATTATTTATTCAATAATCTCTTTACTCTTTCCTCTGTTTCTTCTCCTTCTAGAACTCTCACAATGGGTATGTTTATCCACTTGATAGTGTTCCTTGGACTTCATTCACTTTTCTCGATCTTTTTTACTTCTGTTCCTTAAACTCAAACATTTCAAATTTCCTATCTTCAAGTTCACTAATTTTTTTCTTCTGCCTGCTCAAATCTACTTTTGAATCTCTCTAGTAAATTTTTCATTTTTGTTCTCAATTTTTCATCTCTAGAATTTTGTTTTTTCCCTTTTATTTTTCCTATCTCCTTATTGACATTTTCATTTTGTTCATACATTGTTTTCTTGACTTTGTCCCTACCTTCCTTCAGCTCTTAGAGCATCTTTAAGGCAGCTGTTTTAACATCTTTATCTAGTAAGTCCATTTTCTTGTCTTTCCCAGGGGTGTTTTCTGAATGGGCCAGACTTTCCTGTTTCCTTGTATGCCTTATGATTTTTTGGTTTAAAAATAGACATTTGAGTTATAATGTGGTAACTCTGTAAATCAGATTCTCCCCCTTCCCCAGGGTTTTCTTTGTTATTATTATTAGCATTGTAGGTTGTGTCTGTACCAGGGACCAGCCTGAAGTATAAACTGAAGGTCCTCTCAGATCTTTTCTGAGCCTGCACATTTCTCTAGGCATGCACAGTTACTAACGTAGCCCCATGTCTGGGCACGGTGGCTCACACCTGTAATCTCAGCACTTTGAGAGGCCAAAGTGAGAGGATTACTTGAGGCCAAGAGCTTTAGACCTGCCTAACAGCATAGCAAAACCCTATCTCTACAGAAAATAAGAAAAATTAGCCATACGTGGTAGCATACACTTGTAGTCCCAAAGACTTGGTAGGCTGAGGCAGAAGAATTACTTGAACCCAGAAGTTCAAGGCTGCAGTGAGCTATGATCATGTCACTACACTCCAGCCTGGGTGACAGAGCAACACCCTGTCTAAATATTTAAAAACGTAACCCCATATGTTTGCTTTTGAATGTCCTTGGGATCCTTAAATCTCTGGCTTCCAAAAATGAAAGGGGGAAATATAAAGGTAAAAGAAAAAATAGACACTGGCTTTTTAGATACCTTGAATACTGCTCCAGCCAGAGGAGGATGCAACAATGGCCAACACCACTTTGTCTGCACCTCCGTGATTACAAGCAGAAATCAATGATCAGAACACAAGTTCTCAATATTTGGTGTACAACGTCCTTATTGCTTATCCTCACTCTTGCCATGTTCAGGATGTTCCAGGAATAACTGCACAGTTGCCTGCCATGGGGCTGAGCAGGGAGGCGATGAGTAACTGTGGCATGCTAAGAGCTGAAATTAACCAAAATTTGCTATGATTTACCTTCCCATCCTTCCCCCTTGAAGTTGCAAGCCTTTGGATAGACTCCAGAGTTTTAGTATATTTACATCAGACCTATTCTGTCAGTGTAATTATTTTCTAGGTAGGGAGATGGATTCCTAGCACTTCCTACCCTGCCATCCTGCCTGATGTCACTTAAAAGTGTCCTTTGAAGGACAAAAGTTTTAAATTTGATGTTCAATTTTTCTATTTTTTCTTTTATTGCCTGTGCTTTTGATGTCATATTTAAGAAACCATTACCAAATCCAAGGTCATACAGGTTTTCCCATATGTTTTCTTTTAAGAGTTCTATAGTTTTAGCTCTTAAATTTAGGTCTTTGATCCATTTTTAGTTCATTTTTATGTTGTGTAATGTAAGGGTCTAACTTCATTCTTTTGCACATGGATATTCATGTTCAGCACCATTTGTTGAAGACAAACTGAATAGTCTTAGAACTCTTGTCAATATGGGGGTTTATTTCTGAGCTTTTAATTCTATTCTGTCAGTCTGTGTGTCTACTCTCATGCCAACACCACACTATTCTGATTATAGTAGCTTTGCAGTAAGTTTTGAAATCAAAACATGTGAGTCCTCTTTGTTCAGCTTTTTCAAGATTGTTGACTATTTGGGGTTCCTTGAAATTCCATATGACTTTTATGATGAGTTTTTTCATTTTTGCAAAAGACATCATTAAGATTTTGATAGCGATTGCATTGAATCTGTAGGTCACTTTGGGTAGTTTTGTCACCTTAACAAGGTTGGATCTTCCTATCCATGAGCACAAGATGTCTTTCCATTTATTTATGTCTTCTTTCATTTCTTTCAGTAACGTTTTTGTAGTTTTTATTACCCTAGAAGAGAATGAGAATGGAGAAGACAAATGAGCTGTGGAGATTCACTTGCTAAAAGTAGCATTACCTAAAAAAGGTAATACATCTAGTTCACTCATTCTTTCATTCACTCATCTGTTCACTGAGTAAATGTCTATGAAGTGCCTACTCAGTGCCAGGCAGTACTGGGAACACAACAGTGAACAAAACAGATGATATTATATAATGAAACATTTGCTGAGTATTTTTTATATGCTAGGCCCCATGCTGAGCACTGGGGGGGGTGGAAATATGTCAAAATCTGTTAGGAAAGCAAACACAAAAACCAAAAATAATACAACCATGACACACAAGTGCTCATATGAGAGATACAGAGGCCCAAACTCTACTGTGTATTGGGCTTAGAGTGGGCTGGGATCAGGGAAGAGTTAACTAAGTGATATTTGTGCTGGGTGCTGGTAAATAGGAGTTTATCACAGACCAATGTGGAATGGACTGTGGGATGGGGAACAGGGTACATTCCCAGGAAGGGAGATAACACATACAAAGGAACTGAAGCATGGATGGATTCATGGAAAAGAGCGTGTATGTTGTAGCAAGGGAAATGCACCTGGGATAAGTGAGCAGGGCTGGCCAGACGATGAAGGGCCTCATGCATGCACCATGCTAAGCAGTTGTAATATTACTGAAGGCAGTGGATGCCCACTGAGGGATGACGAGCTCATAACTATAGCATGGTCAGAGTTTCATTTTAGAAACATGATGATGACTCCAGGAGGGAGAACGGGTTGGAAATTTGATGCAGGAAATAGGCATCAGAGTCAAAGCCACTGTCATAGTGCAGGCAAGGAACAATGTGGGCCTCTGGGCCAGCCATAAGAACTGGGTAGAAGGACAGGCTTGTCAGATAGTTAAGAAGTGACTGATCACCTTGAGCAGGTGTGAGAACGAAGAGACAATGATGCCTTTCACCACCCTAGAAATTTAAATGTAACCTCAGTGAACCCCAGAAAAACAATCTAAGCAGACTTAAGAGGAGCATGCCACAAGAGGAAAATTATTCCTGTACTCTCAGGTAGCCCAAGGGGAGGCCCGAGGCCAGGCATCGATGGGATACTCATGGACTGGGTTTGTGCTGGTCCCAGGGGTCTTGGAAAGCAACACCCAGTCTTTGCCCCATTAGGTCAAATAAATCTCATTTATGGCTCTCCTTCTTGTATCCTCCTCCTTAGCTCTGCTTCTCACTGTTTCTCTGGGAGACAAGGACTGTTTTCCTTCCTTCGCCTTCTTCCCCCATTCCTGGGCTGCTCAGGGCTGACTGACAGGGAGCGGTCCACAGTCGGGAGCTTTCAACAGTCACGCGCATGAAGCTGAAATTTAAGTGCCTTCACAGCGCTACCCAAGCTCCTCCAAAGACTTGTCTTTGCATGCTCACAGCAGTCAGAAGGCTGCTTGTTTTGGCTAACACACATACACACACACACACACACACACACAATGCTGATGGAATCAAGTGCGAAACACCGTATCACAGGTTTAACACCAGAAGTTTTAAGGTCAGTATAAAGCTGGGCTGGAGAGGATAGGGAAAAAATAAAAAATTGGTGTTCTTACCGTTTTAGGGCAGGGAAGATTATCTGGGTATTTTTACATGTCTGACGTTCACATGGTCACAACGCAGCAGTTATTAGGAGAGAAAATGCCACAAATGAAGAAATAAAATGCATCAGTATGTTTGATAGTGTTGATTGCCATAAACATCTCAATGTAACTTTTTTTCACACCATCTCATCTGGATAAAACTATGTTGATTTTTGAAATATATATTTTTTTCTTGTCTAGTCCATTCTTATGTGGTTCAAGAAAGTGATGACTATTAAATAATAATTTGGAATTTTGCTGACACTTTAGCTTAACCAATTATTTTTTAAAGGATTCCATTGTGACATATTAACTAAAATTTGCTAACCTGCCTGTACTGCCTTTCTCTATCCACTGCACTGACTCAGGGTTGACTATGAGTTATTAACAAGCAGAATGGTTTCTTTCTTTAAAGAAAAAAAAAAAAGCTTATGTTATGAGATCCAAAAGCCAGTCTACTGATGGAAAAGCCTGACAGAAATTATAAAAAGTTTAGATTTATAGGTTTTCTTAAGAAAAAACTATGCCTTTATTATTTTATTATTTATTATGCTAATAAAAAGGTGTTGTCAGGCAGGGACCCTCAGGGAGCCCCAGCAGGTTCTGACAGGTGACACTTCCCTGGGCCCAGCGCTGAGCTAAACGTGTTACAGAATTCTCTCTTCTGGACTTCTCAATAACCCTGTGGGGTAGGTACTGTTATTATTACCCCGTGCAGGCAAAGAAACTGAGGCACAGAGAACTGAAGTGACCCAAGGTGGCACAGCTAAGAAGTGGGGAGCTGGGATCCGAGCTCCATGCTGGAAGCTGGAGTTTGGTTTTGGATCTACTTCACTGGACAGTGCCCAGCGGGCTAGCAGGGCCTGTAAGCTGCACCTTCCTCAGGAAGTGGTCATGGCATCAGTACCACAAGCCTCCTTAAGAAATACTGCCCATCCTGGGACTTTAAGGTTCCTAAAATGCAGATGAGAGCCAGGAGAGAAAGACCTGTCCAAAGAAAGCAAGCAAAGCCATTAGATGCTAAACAAATAATCATGCCAGCTATTAGCTTATAAGTATGCAACGTCCAATTGCCTTAAGTGGGAAGTTTGACAGTTGACATCTCTGACATTTCACTTTGACATTTCTTGTTTTATTTTTAATGTGAAGGTACATCCTTATTCTTTCAAACACACGTTGTGGCTTGTGATTATCTTTCAAAAAAAAATTTTAGAGCAATTTCTGTGAAACCATGGATAAGTCAAAAATGCATGTTATTTTTTTAATATGAGTTCTGTCGTGGAAACAATGCTGCTCAGACAGGTCAAAATACCAAAGAAGTGTTTGAACGATGTGGCTAATGAAGGCATGGTATATCAATGGTTTGAGAAGTTCCGTTCTGGTGATTTTCATCTGAAAAATGAGCCACCTGGGCAACCTGAGACCAAGGTGGATAATGATGAGCTGAAAGTTGTAGTGCAAGTGAATCCACCTCAAACTACACATGAATTAGCATCAAGGTTTGACTTCATTATTCCAACAATATTGGACCATTTGAAACAAATTGGCAACATAAAGAAGCTGGATAGACCAGTACTGCATAAATCAAACAAGTGTCAGAAGAAAAATCATCTTGAAGCTTGCCTTTCTTTTCTGTCACGACATAAAGGTGAACAATTTCTACACCTTATTGTCACATGTGATGAAAAATGGATTCTTTTTAACAATCACAAGCGTTCTCGGCACAATGGTTGGATAAAGATGAAATGCCGAAACATGGTCCAAAAAAGTCTGTTTGGTGTTGTCTGTTTGGTGGTCCAGCGCTGATATTATCCACTACAGCTTCATAAAATCTGGCCAGTTAATGACAGCAGATTTCTACTGCAACCAGTTGGATGAAGTGACGAGGATGCTTGAGATTAAGCAGCTGAGACTGGTCAATCGAGACAGGCCCATCCTCTTGCAGGACAATGATGGACCACATGTCGCACAAGCAACGCTGCTCAAACTATAGCAGCTGGACCTGGGAACTCTTTGTTATCCACCATATTCACCAGACCTTGCACCAGCTGACTTCCAGGCTTTGGACCACTTCTTGCAAAGAAAAATATTCGATTCTCAGCAAGCCATGGAAAGCACTTTTCACAATTTCATCGCCACTTGCTCTCCAGGCTTCTTCACTACTGGCACAAACAAGCTACCATTAAGATGGCAAAAGTGTGTCGATAGTTTAGGCCCATAGTTTGACTAATTGTACTGCTTCTTGTCTGAGACATAATAAACTACACTTTTGATTCGAAACCAGACATTTCCTATTTAATGACCTAGTATCTGTGAGTAAATGGAATCCATGCTCCTAAGTTTTCTGTCACTGGTTTTGTCTTAAGTCCTACAATTTATTCTCTCAATCTGCCAAGCACTGCTCTTTCTTATAGTTGCCACAAAGATAAACTTCTGCCCAGCTCCCAGTCAAATCATCACAAAAAGCCAATTAATGGGTGTCTCTGAAGCATTGAGAGCTTTCGTTTTTGCAAGGCAACTGAGAAGTGTTTTGGTTGGAGAGAAAGAGACAAAGAAAAAGCAAGTTGCTGGGGCCATCAGACCAATTTAATGTGTCACTACTGACTTTTTTTAAAAAAAACAAAATGGGATATAATGCAAAGTGAAAATTGTTTTATGAAATTTTAAGTTCAATTATAAATTGTGCATATAATGTGTTTCCTGGGTCACATTGTAAAATGTATTTCTTGCATGACTTATGGACAACAACATTTGAAAGACATTATTCTTAAGCAGAAAACCACTGTCCCTAAATTGGGACATCTTTGGTCCTTTCAGCCCAGCTTGGTTCTTCTCAGTGTGTGTCTGTGTGTGACCGGGGTGGGAGAGCTACAGGAGGCCCCCTAGAGAATGTGATATGGTTTTTTTATGGTACCACCTTTACTAATAAGGACTTTAGTCTCGAAAGTTCTGGAAGCCTGAAAGGTATTCATTCAGGCACAGGAATGTGGGATAGAACATGTTGGGCAAGTCAGGCCCTGTTAGTGCCTCTGACTCCGGTTTGCTGCTGCTGTTCAGATCGTATCCCAGCTAAGGGAGATACTTGGAAAACGGAATTTGCACTAAGCCAGGGCTGTTTTGAGAAGCTAGTGTCTGCATCACGTGCATTCTGACTTAAAGGAATTCTTTAGCTTGAATCTCATAGCTGCTTCTATTGCATTGACAACTCAGCTGAACCACCCATCTTGGCAGGTGCTTCTTTGCTAGCCCGTTACCACCACCTATTGGCCCCTGGAGGAAGCGAGAATGAGCAAGATGCATCTGAGTGAGAGGCCAGAAAATTATCCCAGGGAAAGCCAATGTATAGAGAATCTGATGCCTGAGAAATGCTTTTACCCATCCTGATTCTGTCTTCCTGCCCCTCATTAAAGTTGGTTTAGGGAGTTCAAATACAGCACCAGCATTTGTGCAAAAAATATAAAGACAGAGGTTAAATCCCCCCTGATAAAAATGGACATAGAAGGGTGAATTACCCACATTTTGAGAAAAACCACTATTCCATGCTTACCTTCCCAAGCACTTTGCTTCCACAGAATTTTTATCTACAAAGCATCAATTAGATTGCCTGCCTTTGCCAGGGTCTAAAATATGGCTCCTTAGCAAAGCAAAAACTACATCTAGATCTTTCCCTGATATCTCCAGCCAATCCTTTCCCTTCACATTGCATCAGCATGAGGACAGTCACTGAAGCAGAATCTCACATGATAAACTAAGCTATCATCGGAAAACACAAGTATTTCCCAAAGTAGAATGTAGGCTGTGTCCCAACCCATCAAAATGGAAGACTTTGCATGAAATTTCCCACCTAAGAGATCAGACCACCACCACTAACCCCAACAAAACCTGGCTAGAAGGTGGCTGCAGAGAGTGAAGTTGATGCTGGTTTTCTCGGGAGTCTAAAATGGAGCCTTTTCGCGGTCTAAAATGGAGCCTTTCCTGTTTCTAATTCTGTTGCCTACCACTGCTCTAGGAAGAACAACATCCAGTTGTTCCTGATTTTGAACTTCAGAGTTGATCATTCACCACAAGAAGTTAATTTTCGATGAAAAACGACAAATTCAGTTATTTATTGCTCGGTAACAAACCACTCCAAAATGCAGTGGCTTAAAACAACAATATATTATTAGACTAAAGAAAATTATTAAATTCAGAGGACAATGTATTCCTTCTGATCATCCTGAGGATTGACAGGGCGATTCCTCAGCTCCAAGTTGTGTCAGCTGTGGCCACTCCCGCGGTCAGCGGGGCAGGGCTGAAGACCCAAGACAGCCTTTCCCACAAATCCGGTGCCTTGGTGTTCCTTCCGGTGGCCTCTTTCTCTGTGTGGCGTCTCATCCCTCAGGATGGCATGTCTCTCCACCAGGGTAGCCTGGACGTCCTCACAACACGGCAGCCTAGTTCCAGGACAGCTGAGGTGGAGCTTCACCTCCGTTTCATTCTACTGGTCAAAACAAGTCACATGCCAGGCCAGGATCAAGGGGAGGAAACAGACTCTACCTATCAGGGAAAGAAGGGATAAAAGCCTACATAGAAAGGTGGCATTGTAGGTTGTCTTTAAGACAACCTGTCACACAGACAGTAATGCACAAAAGAGAACTAGGTTGGCCTCATTCTTCCAGCTTGTATGTGGGAGATCAATGTCTTTATCTGGAGAATGGCATTGATATTTACTACTTGGAGTTTTGTTTAGATTAATGACAGCTACAGTTAGTGTGAGGCTTACGGCACACGCTTATGGCTCAGCAGCTGTAGTCAATTCCCATGAAATGCTGGACCCCACAAGCAGCCTGTGAGGACCAAATCTGAGAGGAGGTGCCATTTCTTGATGTATGCAGAGTTCAAGGCTGGCTCCAAACCACAGCCTGCTGTGATTCTGCTGGGGAATTTAGATGCTTTGGTTGCCTTTTCTCACCTTCATTTTCTTCTCTGACCCATCTAAAATGCTATGAAAATGTTTTCTCTTGAAACCAAAGATTCGATGGAGACCAGTTTCCCACTTGCAGTCAGGATGCTGAGATACAGATGGGCGCCCGTGAGACCGGCACAGGGCATGGCAGCAAGGCCACCCACCCAGGACACTGAGCTGCTGGCCCTCCTATGATCAGCTCCATGTTTATCCATATTGTATAATAGGGTAGTTCATTGTAAGATCTGGTATGTAGCTCGAATCCCTGGTTTATTACATAGTGTCACCATGGCTAGCACAATGTCTCCAGACTGGAACACCAGACAGCCACTTTCATGGGGAGGAGAGAGGTTTATACTTTAATAGAAATGGGCTCAAGAGAAGATGCATGGCTGAGAGAAGAGTGGCACGTGGGGGCAGCATTCAAGAGATTAAGCCGAGTGTGGGCACGCAAGGGAGAGTTACTCAGCCTTAGGAAAGAAGAAAACGCCTTTGCAACAACATGGATGAACCCGAGGGACATTACATTCAGTGAAATAAGCCAGATACAGAAGTACAAATACTATATGATACTATTTAGAGGAGGAATGTAAAATACTCCAATTCACAGAAGCAAAGAGTAGAATGGGGATGCCACGAGCTCAGGGGGGGAAGCAGGTGGTGGGTGTCAGTCAAAGGATACAAAGTCTTAGCTGCACAAGGTGAATAAGCCCTAGAGAAATAACTGCACAGCGTAGTATCCATAGTTCATGAGTATTGTATACTTAAAAATTAGCTAAGAGGGTAGATCTTATGTGTTCTTCACAAAAATAAACAGGTAAGGAGTGTGGGAGGAAACTTTGGGAGGAGGTGATGAATACATCTATGGCGTTGACTATGGCAATGCTTCCATGGGTGTACCCGTATCTCCAAATGCATCAAGTTGCAAAATTAAATATATACAGCTTTTTGCATGCCAATTGTACCTCAATAAAGTGGTTGAGAGAAAGAAAGAGAGAGAAGCAACTCAAGGATCTTGAGCCCAAAAGTTTGAGGCTACAGTGACCCATGATGGTACCACTGCACTCCAGCCTGGACGGCAGAGAGAGACTCTGTCCCTAAAAAGAAAGAGAGAGAAAGAGAGGTTAAGCAGAGTTAGAGGGTGCTTTTGAACACTGAGCTGGTCTTTCTCTGCCAGTATCCAGCCACATCTCCCACCCTGGAGCTGTTCCTGTACTTATTCTTGGCTTCCCGAACTCTCTGCCTAAGGGCATTCCCCAGCTAGAAGTGCTGGGGAATTACCCCCAGTGAGATGCTCCAGGCTCCTCTGTTTGTTGGTCACAGCTGGCATCCAGGAGTCAGTGGCCTCAGAGTTTTCGCCGGCATCTCCAGCTGTCACCCCACTTCCCAGAAGTCAAGAAGCAGATTCCTGCCTCTCCCCACATCCACATCCATAACCCTTGAGTCTTCCACATGGCTCCTAGCTCGTGACTGTGGGGACTTCCAATCCTCGGCCTCATTGCAGCAGACAGAAGACCAGCATTCCCAGCATCTGTCCAAGGGACACTCCTGTCCCAGCCAAAGCACCAGCTCTGCCCACACCCCCACCCCCACCCCCACCCCCGTGATGATACATCATTTCAGTTTTCCCTGGGAGTGGTGGAATTTATCCCCAAATCTGTGATTCCATTTTTAGAGTGCAGAATCCTGAAAACACACACGAAGGCATGCCATGGTGCTTTATTCTAAGCCGTCACAGAAAGGGAGACATTAGAGATGGGACAACAAAGCAAGTTCGAGAAAGGATGGCCACTCTACCCTCACTTGCAGGTCAAGCTGATGCTTCCTCATCTTGCCCTGCAGCCCAAAGCTCATATTTCACTTTTCTGGGATAACATGGGCGATGGCTCCAATATTCCATGCATCTCTGTTCTATCCACTCACGAATGTCCTTAGCATGTCTCTCTGTCACCCACCAATCTGAAGGAGCAGATCCCCTCACAGCCCTCACCTCTCACAGACCAATCTCCATGGTCAGGAGAGTGGTGGGGCAGAAGGGATCCGCAGGAGAAAGCCCACCCCACCTCTCCAGCCACGGCTGCCACCAGGAGCAGCTCAGAGAGAAAGATGCTTCTCCAAGCCCAGGTACCGACAGCAGCATTTCTGAACCACTTTTTGAATACAGGACACCTTTGGTGAAGCCACTGAATCCCTTCTCAGAATGCCTGTAAGTACATTGAGTAAAATACACAAAAGCACAAAAGAAGCCAATTATATGGAACTCTGGTTATCAAAACATTTTGAAACAAATTTATGATATATTAATATCCGTGATTATTAATTGACACATTAAATAGCATAACCTAGCTGCATGTCTCATAATTAACATAATGTGGAAGTCATGATGAGTATAAGCAATACTTTGAGATACCTACAGAACAGCGCGACAGGATCTGTGATTGCTATTGATGACAGTCACGGGTACTGCTAACACTACTGCAAGTTGCTGCCTACACAATGCAGGAAATGCTAAGTTGTGCACAGCTGGAAAATACAGGTGCAATTTTGTTTCTTATCCAAGTTTACAAATTCCTTGAATTCTAACCCCAGAGTTCTTAGGGGTGCTCAGTGGATCCCAGGCTAAGAACCCCCGACATTCTAGAGTGTCTGATGTGAACAACGTCCACGTGCTGTTGTCTAAAGCCATTCTCCTGGCAGCCCTGCATTGCCATCTCCATTCTCCAGTGAGGAAGACTCAGGCTGGGAAAGGCCAAGCCGTGGGCTGACCCAGCAGTGAGTGCTCTTCCTGTTTTCCCCTAGAAGGTTCTGCTTTCATCTAAGCAGCCTCACCGTGGTGGAGCCAATTTCTCAGCCCTTGTCTCCCAGAAGAGGGAAGACAGAGAGCCACACCGCCGATGCCAGGGACACAAGTAAACCCTGCAGGTCTTTCTCCCCGCAATGAGCCGCTCTCAGAGATGGAGGGAAACGTGGCTGTACACAAGCCTTTAGAGGGGAAATGAATGTGTGAGCACTTCCACTCCACAAGGCCTGCAGTGAAACTGTGCCACCTGGTGTGGAAACCCGACGCTCCTGGGAATCAGAGAGTTTGGGCCTCACTAGTATCAGCTGGCATGGGCAGCAGCCAGGGGACCCTGATCACTTAGGAGGTGGAAGTCCTGCCTCTTGTAGGCCGGGCCTTAGGAAAGGAAGCAGCAGGCCCAGGTCCTGCCTGCAACCTTCCCCCAGCCTTCGAATGCAGGTGGGTGTAAACTGCTTCCTGCCGGCCAAGCCCCAGCTCAGGAAATTGCCTTTCACCTACTGGGACTCCACATGCCTTCTCACTTTGCTTGGCCCCTGTCCAGTAGCCGGTGCAGTGAGCAACTGCCAGCCATTGGGTCTGCCTCTCTGGCACACGGGCCTCATGTCAGTGACTCCTCGTGCACGACACCCTCAGTCTGCACAGCACGGAGCTCTGGGTGGGAAGGCACGCTGCCGAGATGAATTGGAAACAAAGACCTAAGTAAGGCTGAAATAGAGATATCCGGAGTCCCTGGCAGCTCTGCTGAAGTGTTAGGCTGACAACTCGGCTACCAGCCTTACCCAGCTTAGCTAAAATCTGTTCCAGAGGTGGACTTTGCCATCCAGGCTCAATTCCCCTGTGCAATAGAGTCCCTGGTGTCAAAGCAAATTGAGAGCAGATTTCATTCAGTTTGAAGCCTTTGAAGGGGCTTTGAAAGCTGAGGGTTTGTTCTTTTTATTATTAATCTGAACCTACTCATGAGGAAACAATCAGGCAACTCCAAATTGAGAGTCATTCTGAAAACAACAGCCTGGACTTTTCGAAATTGTCAATGTCATGGGGGGGAAAGGCTGAACAACTGTTCTAGAATAGAGGAGGCTAAAAAAATAGGACAACTAAATGCAACGTGTGACCGTGGGTTGGATCCTGGAGCAAACACACAGGGAAACAGTTACAAAGGATATTACTGGGACAATTGGGGAAATTTGCATCTAAAATATATTATTAATAGGTAATAGTGTTGTACCGATGCTTAGTTTCCTGATTTTGATGGAGGAAAATGTCCCTGATCTTAGGAAGTGCATAAAGCTTTTATAGATCTATGGGATAGATACACGTGTGTGACCACATCTCAAATGTGTTCAGAAAAGATAGGTAGGTAGACAGATAGTGTAGATGGTAGATAGATAGGCTATGTCATAGATGGGGTAGATATACACTAGACAGACAATAGGGTAAATGATTAATAGATGATAGATTATAGACAGGGTAGATAATAGATTATAGATAGATGATAGAGAAATAGATATATGGGATACAGGGATAGGCTGGATAGATGGGGTAAATGATAGACTAGATAGATAAATAGATAATAAGCACAAATTGTGCAAACTTTTAACATTGGTGAATCTAGCAGAAGGGTAAATGGGTATTTATTGTACTATTTTGCAACTTTCCATAGGTTTAAAATTTTCAAAACAAACGTGGAAGAAAACACTTTAGAAAAGGAAGGAGAAAGAGAAATTTTGGACTTCCACAAATTTCAAGATCATCATTATCTCTCAGGGATGACAAATGAATGGAATCAAGGAGATACACAAAGTTAATTTCCAGAGTTTTAGTAATGTATAATTTCTCTAGTTGGATGGTGGGAATGTTTATTTAATGTGATGCTTCATAAATTCAAAATAAAATGTGTTACACATAGTCCTTCATATGTGTCAATTATTACATAGAAATAAATATTTTATAAAATGTTGATATTGCAAAAAAAGTTTCTTTGTTTTTATTAATATTTCCTTATATTCTTATAAAGAATTCTTTATTCTTATAAAGAATTCTTTATATTAATATTTCTTTATATTATTTATTTGTTCTCAGAAGTAGATCAATGAAAGCATTTTATGGGGAGGTCCTGACATTCCATGTATCTGTTATTGGCAAAAAAAGCCTACCCCAGTAGGTAGAAGGTAGAGGGCTTTATTAATATTTACAACAACAGAGCTGTTTGCCTTGCCTTGTGGCAACCCACATTTAGTTGGCTCTTGTTGCCAAGATTTCAGGACAGCCTTCCTTAGTGATCACCGGCTCCCTGCTTTGGGAGTCAGTTCCACTCTTGGCCAGGAGAAGAGAGCTTCTTTTGGGCCCTGGGGATTTTGTTCTGCCTCTTCCTCTCCCCACCCCCGCCCCTGCCCCAGAGCCAGCTCAGATGCCTCCACTTGGTCAGGGGAAGCAAGCCAAGCGCGTGCTGGAACCCAGGCTGGAGCAAATGATCTCCCAGCCCTGCGATTTCAGGGAGCCCAAACTTACATCTTTCCCACAAGCTTGCTGAACCCCGCTAACAGAAACAAAGCCTGGGAAAACCAGTCAAACACAAAACTAAGTCGTAACAGCCACATCGAGAGGGCAAGTCAGGTGAAGTCACTCCCCTGCTTAAACCTGTCTAGGGGCTTCCCAACGCCCGCCCGACACACCTTGAATTAACCCCAGTCCTTGCCTTGACCTTCGAGGCCCCAAAAGGCCTCCGTAGGCCTCTGTAACATCATTTCTACAACATTCTGACACCCCCTTCTGACCTGCACTGGTTTTTTTCTGCCCCTCATGCACACAAGCCCCCCAAAGTGCTGAGATTGCAGGTGTGAGCCACTGCACCTGACCTAAAAAAGCAAAATTTTAAATACCATAAGATATCTTTTCATCTGTGAGATTGGTAGTAATTATTAGTATTATTAACATTCATAATTAATTGTATTATAAACAGCCAACATATATTGAGATTGAGCTTTTTTAATTCATTTATAACATTTACAAAGATCTAAAGAGATGGGAGGCACTGTACATATCTTGGAGTGGGTAAAAAAAACTGGCAATACCAAGTGCTGGCAAGGATGAAGAGCAATTGGAACTCTCCAATATTGCTGGGAGAAATGCAAAAAGACACCATGCTCTGGAAGAGGTTTGGCAGTTTTCTTAAAGTTAGACCTCATCTCTGGCTCAGCAATCAGATAAATCCAGATTGAGGAACATTCCATAAAACGTTTTAAAATGCCAGTGTCATGAAAGACCCTACAAAGACAGGAGAACTAGTCTGGATTTAAGGAGGTAAAGAGCTATGAAACTCAATATGTGACCCTGGATTCCACTCTGGATTAAAACAAAAAGCTATTAAATACAAACAGTCCCCAATTTATGATTAAACTCACAAAGTTTCAATTTGTCAACAGTGCATAACCAATACACACTCAATGGAAGCCATACTTTGAGTACTCATACAACCATTCTGTTTTTCACCTTCAGTACAGTATTCAATAAATTACATGAGAAATTCAACACTTTATAATAAAATGGTTTTACCCAACTGTAGGCTAATGTAAGTGTTCTGAGCATGTTTAAGGTAGGCTAGGCTAAGCTACCATGTTCAGTAGGTTCAACATATTAAATGCATGTTTTACTTATGATATTTTCAACTTATATTGGGTTTATCAGTAGGTAACTGTATTGTAACTCAAGGAGCTGTATTCAATAATCTGATGTGGATTTTGTATTAGAAAATCATGTTTTAGCAATGTAAAATTTCCCAAGTGGAATGATTATAATATGCTTATGTAGGATCATGTCTTTGTTCTTAAGAGACACTTGCTGAAGTATTTAGGCATTAAGTATCATGATGGCTATAGCTAACTCCAAAGCTTGACACAAATGAATACAGAGAGAGAGAGAGAGAGAGAGAGAATGTGGCAAAGGTTAACAGTCGGTGGATCTATAGTAGGTGAAGCATTTACAGGGGCACATTGCATACGTTCCTGCAATTTTTCCAAAGGCTAATAAAATAAAAAGCAGAGGGAAAAGAAAGAAGAAAAAAATGAGGAGGAAGGCCCAGTATTAGCAAGGATACAAGGCACTGAGAATTCTCACATACAGCTGATGGCGTGTGAGCCGGCACGCCCTGTCTGGAGGGAAGGGAGGCACATATCAGAGTGTAAACTGAGCATACACTTTGTCCCAGACATCCCTGTTTTAAGTTAAAGAGAGAACTCACTAATGTGCAAAGATGCACATGCCCTAATGTTTCATTGCGGCCTTACTTTTTATACCAGAAAAGTTGGAAACAACTTAATGTGTATCATTGGAAAACTGCTGAGTAAATTATGCTACAATTTTAACCTAGCAGCTCTGAAGTCAGACGCCCTGACAGTGCTGATTAATGTCCTTGTACCTCAGTCTCCTCGTCTGCATAATACAAATCCATACCTTGTAGAGTTGCTGTGAGATTATGTAAGACCACTTACGTAAAGCATTTAGTACAGCGGTTGGCACATAGCAGGCATCAAATCAATATATTATTAGCTTTTATGTAATTGATAAAAATGATAATGCCAAACTTATGTTTATGGACCCAGAAAGATGCCTCTGACTCGGTGTTGAATGCAAACGCGAGTTACTGAATAGAGTACCAAGTCCGATTGCACTTACATCAAAGTGCATTTTTAATTTCCATTCGGATTCATTTGTAGCAAGATGTCTGAAGGTTTGGCCACCTGAGTGTTAACAGTGAAAAACTAAGGTGGTGAGGCTTCCAGTCTTTTATTTTCCTCTTTGTACATTTCTATATTGTTTGATTTTCTTCTTTTTATAATGTGATACTTTTGCAATATGATTTTATTCAATTGTGAAAAAATAAAGAAATCACGGGTCCATGCGTCTTGCCTGCTCAAATCTGGCTTCATCTGAGGGGTTGACCAGATGCCTACTGGAGGAGAGACCAGAAGTGATTTCATTACCCTGGCACAAATTACTGTTTCCTTTCCCCGGCCTGGGTGTTCTACACCTGGCTCTCTGCCAGGCACAGGAGACAATGACTATTAACAGATTTGTGTGTTCATCTTTGTCCTAGCCGGGGCTTGCTTTCCCCACGTTCCTACCTCATGTTCACTCAGCCTTCAGAGTGTGTGAGAAGCATGCACTTGGCTCAGGATGACAATGTACACGCAGGAGAGCCACTGGAGCCTACCTTGGAGGGCACTCAGCTATTATTCTCTGGGTGTTTTCTAAAAGCATCCGAAGTGTCCAGCTCACACAGCATGACTTCCTCTCCTCGCCCGGCTCTCCGCAGCCTGGACGTTCGCCGGGCTGGCCACAAGGTGGCAGTCTTTCCTCGCATTCCCAGTCCTGCGCTGCTGAATCCGGCTTCTGTGCTGCCCCCGGGCAGTTTCAGCAAAGAGCTTCTTTACTAAAGAGACCTTCACTGCAGAAGAGAACAGTGGGATTAAATATTCGGAAACACAAGAACTGGAAGAAGAAAAGACAATTTCCCGACATCCCGTGCTCACCCAGCCTTCTCTTCAACAAAAGCGGCAACAGTTTTGTGTCCATTTGCAGTGTGGGGTCGAAGTAGAATTGCCAACCTACCCGGCGAGCTCTGAGTCCACATTCCTTTATCTCTTTGTGCCACTCAAAGCCAGATATTGATGTCTGAAAACAAGATACATAAGCTTCATTATTTAAGTGCCTTTTCCTTAAACAAGACCGCTTTAATACTTAACAAGGTAGGGAAGCTACATAATTTAAAATCTATGCGAAGAGAAATAAGAAATTATTTGTAGCGAGTTCCACTTTTACACCCACCAACAAAGAAAGACATTCACAATTTTTTGCCTTCCCAGGGCCCCAAAATACAACACAGGCCTGTTCTCCCGCTCTGGGCAGAAGCCGCAGCTGAAACTGTTCTTTATCGGCTTTTCTTTCTCAATATTTACCAACCAATAAATCTTTTTTCCCCTAAGACAACTGACATTCGAATCTCGTTCATGTGGAGGCTTGTTATCCAAATAATATTAAATAGATGGCTTCATTATCCACTGACAAAGCATTAAGATGGATTTTTTTTCTTTGCAGATCAATATTGAAGAAGAGAGGGACGGCTGCTTCCATCTGCGGGGGCGACAGCTGCCTGCGACGGGCACATCTCAACCTCCAGCCTGCTGTGTGTCCCTGGGGCCACATGCACTCCACAGTCCCTGCCCTGGTGTCCACTCCAAGGCTGGCACCGGCAGGGTCAAACCGTCCGTACCATTGCCACGGCTATAACCGAGGACTCCATAGAACAGAAAACGTTGCCAGAGCTGCAGGAGTATTTTGCCCATTTTCCAAAGTGCCATAAGCTGGTCTTTTGAGAAAAATTGCAATTCTATGGTCCCACAAGCCAATTAATTCCACCAGCCAGAGGTGCGTGCGGTGTCCACGGGGAGAGCACTGTCCGGAGGCTGCAGGAGGGGCTCTGGGGCCAGCTCTTCTGCCAACTTCCTCGTAGGACCAGCCACATGACTCTCCTCTCTGTGCCTCAGTTTCCCCACTTGCACAATGAGATGTTGCATTCGACGTTCTTTCAGACTTTCACATGATTCGTATCAAGATCTGGAATGAAGGAACAGGCTTTGGAGACCTGAAAAGTTCCAGCCACCAGAGACCATGAACACTGGCTTGATCTTGATAAAGGTTAAACATCTCGGTCCCTCAAGACTCTTCTGGGAGGTGGAGGGAAAAAAAAGCTTTTGAAGATTAATAATAAGAGATAATATTTACGTGGAGATTTTTCTGTAGCAGGCACCGTTCTAACAGTTTTGTCATATTAATTAATTTGATCCTAAGAACACTTCCATATTCCTAAGCCCATTTTACACTCAAGGTAGCTAAAGCACGGAGAGGTTGGATAATTTACCCCAGGGTCAAGTAGCTCAGGGCAGAGCCGAGCTAGACGCTCTGGCTGTTGGAGAGTCACAGCCCCTGGCCTTGGGCACTGCCTTGTGAGTGCCTTTGTCCCTGTCCTCTATCTTTATTTTGCCTTTATTCTGACAGGCATCGCCATGGGTGTTATCCACGCTCATCAGCATACTCGGATTTCTGATATTATTTTGTAACTATGTAAATAAGACATGAGTAATCTTCCCCCCTCCCAAAAAAAAAATGCAAGCATGACAAATAACACTAAAAATTCCTTTTGACTACTACCATTTCGCTTCTTCTTCTCTTTCCTAAAGGAACTACTGTCATGTTGGATGTGGCCTTACCAATTATTTCTGTGAAGTGTATACTCTCAGAAAACACACAATGGTGTGCTGTACTTTGCAGGGGTTCTCATTCAGAGGTGATACCATGATGCTTATGTCATCTGCAAATGCATCTTGAGACTTTTCCATGCTCCTGCTGGCAGACCTGCCCTGTCCGTTATAACCACAGTAGAGCGTTTCATTGTACGAATGAATCTTAGTTTATTTGTCCATTCCCCTTTTGATGGATGTTTAAGTGGTTTCTAAATTCATATCATTCCAGAAGTTGCCATAATACACTTTCTTTCACACATTTCCTATGCGTATGCATATGTGCAAATATTTCTTTAGTGTAAATGACAAAAGTGAAATCGCTGGGAATGTGCATGTTTTATTAAACTGACACAGTTATCATACAAGATTTTTACAAAGGTTCCTCCCAAACATTTGGGGATTTAAAACTCTGTAATGACCCCAATTGCTATGAGTAGTTATGATGTGTCAGGAAGAGTTGCAGGCGATCGAAGCAATAAAGACGAGAGAGGCGTGTGATGTGCACGATTGTGAGACTAGGCTTTCTGCTTCCACCCAAGAAAGCACATCAGTGTGCAAGAGTTGTGAAAATGACTTTAATAATGAAAACCCTAAAATGCATTACAATTGAAATTTTTTAAGTAACCTACTTGCAAATGTGGTCCAAGTCTGCTGTCTTTCTCCACAGCCTCTTGTCAACCATGAACTATTGTGTCCACCCCCAACTCAGTGAGGCAGGGACCAGTTCTGCACATGGAGAGTCAAGGCATCCTGGATGGCACGTGTTAGAACAGACACTACCCAAGGAAGAAGGGACATACCTGTCCACCATGGTGCAGGTGGCATGCCGCCATGGAAGTTGGCTGGTAGACACTGGGCTGGTGCATGCCATTTGCACACGCACATGCTGAAGCATCCTCGGAAATCCTGCAACTCCAAGGCTTGGATGTAGGCCTCAGATTCCCAAGAACAGCACCATGGGGTAAGGACTGTCCTCTTAGCCACATATCTGGGGTGCATCCCAGGCTTTTTGGAGCCTACTGTGCATCTCCGATGCAAATAGAATTTGCTTTTAATTGAGGGAGCCCTGATGCCAGCCTCTGCCAGAATGCCAGTATTATAAATGCTCATGCTCTGCCCACCTTCTCTTGAATGGGGACTTGTCTGCGATCTTAAGATCAACCTCAAGCTAAAAAACAAAAAATGGACAAAAATCAGTCTCTATGGAACCCTAACTTCCCTAGTCTTGGAGCTTCTCCTGCCAAAGACAGTCCACTTCTCTTTTTCTTACACACAAGTCCCACATACTTTGTGTATTTTTCCTTTCCTCCTTTCCCTTTCCAAACCTGTCTTCCTAAAAGTAGCTTGTGTCTGCTCTCTGGACTGTGCCAGCCAGAGAGTGGTCGTGGTGCCTGAGCTGGTGCACAGTTAGGGCTGGTCTGCTGGGAGACAGGTGCAGATACCAACTGGACAGAGTAACTTCAGGTCTGCTAAACCTAATAATAAATATAAGCTTGAATTTTAATGTCTATTTTTATCTCATTTTCCTAGTAATTCACTGTTATTATATTCTATAAAAATTCTCATCCTCGAAGGATTGGAAATATTCTTAAACACGTATTTTTAAGTCAAGATGTCCTCTCTCTGACTCTTCACCTTCCCTGTGGACGAAAAGGCTGGTCTTATTCACATTCTGGTTATTTCATGCATCACGGAGCAGGTGGGACAGGTAGCTCCTGGTTCTAGACACCTTGACTGTAAAGGGCTGTCACCTCTGTCAGTGTGGGAAGCCAGGCTGTCTTGCAGAGTGACCCATGTGGATTCAAAGACTAATTTTGGCCAAGGCAGTGGCTCATGCCTGTAATCCTAGCACTTTGGGAGGCCAAGTCTGGAGGATCACTTGAGCTCAGGAGTTTATCACCAGCCTGAGCAAGAGCAAGACCCTGTCTCTATCAAAAATAGAAAAACTAGCTGGGCTTGGTGGCACATGCCTGCAGTCCCAGCTACTTGGGAGGCTGAGGCAGGAGGATCGCTTGAGCCCAGGACTGTAACGTTGTGGTGAGCTAAGATGATGCCGTTGCACTGTAGCCCAGGCAACAGAGCGAGACCCTGTCTCAAAAAACAAAAATAAAAATAAACAAAGACTAAATTCAAATGTGCCAAGGATCATCCCTTCCCATTTCATTAGACTTTCTAAGCCTAGGGAACATACTCTTTCATGTGTCGTGGGGTGTCCCATACACCTGGCAGTAAAGAAGCCAAGTTTCCAAGGTGGCTGGACAGCAGGTGTTTTGTATGATCACACATTTATGTAAAGCCACATGCATATGAAGAGGCACTTTGGATGCTTTGAATCTTTCCTCTCCAGTGTTTTCATCAGGAGTACAATTTTTTAAAAAGCCCACACATGAAGGCTTTGCCTGTTTGAATAAGACAACCAAAAGTAGCCAGGGTTTGTCAAGGTTTGTCTCACTCCTTAAGGACAAATGTGACCAAACTTTTCCTTGAAATGATGCTCCGATTGTCTATTGCTGGGTAACAAACCTCCACAAAACTCAGTGGCTTAAGCCAACAGCAGTATTTGTTTGATTCCTAAATGTGACGCTTGGGTAGGGCTTGGCAGGAAGAGTGAGTCTCTGCTCTACTCAGCATCAGCTGGGCGGCCCAAAGCTGGGCCGGAGTCACCAGAAGGTCCTTTTCTCCTGGCTGGTGTCTGGCGTGGCGAGGCACAAATGGCCCCTCCAGAGCGGAGCCTCTCTCTGTCCTTGTGGGGTCTCTCCACGTGGTCTCTCCAGCACAGCAGCTCCAGGGCGGCTGGACTTCCCACGCATGAGCGCTGTGCTCCCAAAACACTTGTTCCAAAGAGGGCCTTCAGGAAACCCTATCAGCTTTTACGACCTAGCCCCAAGGTCACTCATTCCATCCATCAAGGTAGTCACAGAGCCATACCCAGGTGCCAGGGAAGGAAAAGAGACACGGCCTCTTGACCGGGAAGAGGCAAGGTTCTGGAAGACCATGTGGGACCAGAAATATGGTGCAGCAGTTTTTGAAAAATACAGACTGTCTATACAGATGCGCAGCTATGGAAGGAAAATGGGCATGGAGTCTGCTAAGAGCATCAAGTGAGCCTCGGTGCCCGGAGCGGTGGCAGCTCTGGCTTGTCAGCTTTGTCGCTGTGCTGTGGCCCCATATACAGCTGAGACCCCATCGGCCCACTATGGCTGCCACAGGCATTCAGGGCCATGTCTGCAGAGACGAATGGATTGGTGGCACTCCTCCCTCTCCACCACACGCATGCCACTGGCGTTTCTGAAGTCAGAGCTGTTGTCTGTGGCTCTGAACCCAGGCCCAGCTAAATGATGCCAAGGGCACTACGGGTACCTTGCTTCACGTGGGGGGGGTGGGGGCAGCCAGATCAAGAGCCCCCTCCTCCGTGCCGCCCTCCTTGATTCTCCACCTCTGGCGGGTTGCACCCTTCCATCTTCTGGGCCACAGCTGGACCCGCCCACAGCTGTCCACCAGAGCCGGTTAGCGCATCGCTGCCCTTGGCCAGTGGCTGTTCCAGGAACAGCCTGCAAGTCCCTCAAGGGCAGGGACACACAGCTGTTTGTCATATCCCTGGCTGTGCCTGGCCCGGTGACTAGCACACACAGGCGTCGACTGTGGATTTCTGAATGCGAGGAAGAGAGTGTGTGAAATCTCAGCTGAAAAGCTGAAAAGCTTTCGTGCTGTTTTCTTTTTCTGAAGAGCAGGTGAAATTTTGTTTTGATTATGTTCATTTTATTGGAAATCCCACTCACATACACACATTTCTGTGTCTGCTCACCGTGTGGTGAACATGCATCTGCAGGTAAGTGTGTACGTGTGTGTGTTTGTGTGTCTGTATATGTGCGTATTTTTGTGTGAGAATAGGTCCGTGCGTGTGTGTGTATATTGGGTGTACAAAGGTGCCTATGTCTGTGCATACGTGTGTTTGTGTGGGGGTGGGAATATTTATCTGCCTGAGAGCATGCACGTGTTTGTGTGTGTCTACGTGCGGATGCTTGTGTCCGTGAGTTGGAGTGTGCTTGTGTGAGTGCGTGTCTGTATGTGTGTGTGTGTGTGTGCATGATTATGATCATGTCTATGATCCATGTATGTTTGCGCACGCATGAATACGGGTATGGCCGAGCGTGTGTCTGTGCATGTGCACGTGTACGTCCCTGTGTGTGTCTGAGAGCGTGCACAAAGCCACCCATCTGAAAAGCTGGCCTTGGGTCTGCGGGGCTGGGCCGGGAGGCGTCCTGCCCTCATTGGCGATTCCTCCCGCGTCCCCGGGGAGGCCATCCTGACTTCCTCTCGGGACGAGGAGCTAAGCAGAGGTCAAGTGACTTGCTCCAGACCCCACAGCAAGTCGGCGGTGGCTCTGCGAGGGTCTGATTGCCAGGCTTGCTCTCCCCCTGCGCGGCCGAGCTCCTCTCTGTGGCGTGTTGGCACCTGGCCCAGGCCCGGCCGCCGGCTCTGAGAGCTCCCATTGTGGGGAGAAGTGGCCGAGTGCCATCGCCGGCTCCGCAGGTGACGGGGCCGTTCTGGGATGCCGAGGGAGCAGTGACCCCCCAGGCGACAGGAAAGGGGCACCCCTCATTTTCCGTGGCTAAAGGGTTGGAAATAACAGTCGTGTAAAAGGGCAGAGAGGAGAGAGGAAAGCAGAGCTAATGAGGAATAATGAGGACGCGGAGGAGGACACACACGGAGACCGCCGCAGCGAGCGGGAAGCGCGCACACAGACAGCGACAGGAAGCGGGGACAGCCGGAGGCCACGTTGGCTCAGGAAACTTTTTGTTTCCTACTTTAATTGGTGACCCTGCTCAGAGTTGCTGGAAACGGGCACGGCTCTGGAGACTCGAGTGTGGCTGCGGGAGACAATGGCAGCTGAATGGCCCGGAAAGGCAGCCAAGCCGGGCCGCGGGCCCAGCCAGGCAGGGCGGGGGTGGTGGCTGCAGGGACTCTTCAGGGCACAGAAGGAGGGATCCGAGACTCTCCCAAACTGTGCTCCCAGCTGGGCTCTCCAGGGAAACCCACCTGGACAGAAGTGCCACCGACGGGAGACCTGGAAGACCGGGCATGCCCGAGGGGTGCTCCAATGTCGCTGGAATGGGGTCATGTGCAGAAATTTGCACTCACCAGGGCTTGTCTCATCAAGTTTGATCAAAAGGAATTTTTTTAAATAAGCTATTAATACTTGTGGCAGGAAGTAGAATGCCCACGGGTCAGGCTTAGGTGACAGCAGGCCGAGGCTGGACTTGTACCTCCAGCAGACGGATGCTGCTGATGAGCGCAGCTTGGCTCTGCAGGCTGGGACTTGGGAGTTGGGGCCGGAGGGAGCCACCTGGGACAGCAGGAGAACAGCCAAGACGCCACCAGCCACGGCTGCCCTCTAACCACCCACCAACCCCTCTCCTGAAGTGAACAAGTCTTTAAAGAGCATCATTTGAAAGAAACACCAGATTACTTCCCATACCCAGGCCCGGCTGAGACCAGGACGTGTTCTAAAACCAGGAAAATTAATCCAAAGTAGAAATTTCAAAAATAGGCCAACAGTAGACGGGGATGGAGTATAAGCATTTGTCTTCCTCCTCTCTTAAGACCCTCTTAACGTGACAGTTAAGGAACAAAGGAGGAGCTGTGTGTTCCATCTTCTAATATCTGGACTCAAAAACAAACAGGACAAGAGGACCAGGAAGAAACTGTGTCACCTTTTATGATCTAGCCTTAGATGTCACATAGTGTCATTTCCACCATACCCTTGAGTCCAGATTTCAGAGGATGGAACACGAAGCTCATCACTTGATGGAAAGAGCATCAGAATCACGTTGTAAGACAACCATGAGGATTGAAAATATTGCTATGGCCATTTGGGGAAAATGCAGTGGTCCACACAGGCATTGTCCCATTCAATCCTCATGGCATCCCTATAAGTCAGACACTGTCAGCCTCCCCTAGAGCAATGAGGAGACCAAGAACCTTTGTGACTTGCCTGTGATCAAAGCACTATCATGTGACAGACTTAAATCCAAGTCCCTGTGACCTCAGATCCTTCATCCTTTAATGCTATACTATGCCATCTCCCACAAAACAGCTACAATTTCTGACTTGGCATGATGGAATTAGAGCCAACTCTGTTGCTTAGCTTTGTAATGTGAGTCAATTCTCCATGTCTCTTTGGTTCTCAGTTGCCCATGATATAAAATAGGAGCTAAAAGTACCCTTGTTAATACTCTCAGAGCTGTTTCATTATTAAATGAGATCATACATGTAAAAAGTTACCTGGTACACAGCCAAGTAGTTGATCTTAAATGTTTGAAGATACTGAAATAAATCTCATGTGGTCAGTATTACCTGACATTCAACAGAACTCTTAGAGTGACCTCCTTTCTGACGACTTCACTTAGTACCCCTCTATATCAGTTAGGTTGACATTGGGCTGCTGCTCAAAGACACAAAATAATAATGTTTCAAAGAGATTAATGATTTGTTTCCTCACTCACTCATCCTCTCATTGTTTGGAGATACTCCAGGACTGGTTTGGTAGCCCTGCCATATCATCAGTCCCAGGCTCTTGTTCCTTTTTTTCTGTCATCCATAGACCACAGCTTCTATTTTCAAGTCATCTCATGGTCACAAGATCACTGAAGCCCATCCATCACATCCAAGTCCATGACCAGAAAAGGAGAAAGGGGAAAGACCAAATGGCAGCTTCCAGCTAAAGAACCCTTTTAACAATCTTTCCCAGAAGTCCTACTCAGTAACTTCTACTTATATCTCATTGGCCAACTTTATCCTCAAGGGAGGTTGGGAAATGTAGTTTTCTAGGTGGGCACATTATTGTAGAGAGTCTATGGGTGAAAATGAGAGCCTTAGAGTGTGTGTCGCAGGTGATGTACATACTCTAGCCTATGGCTACTGTGTCGTCCTTCAGTGCCATCCTGCTCTGTCCTGTCCTACTCTATTGTTGCATTAAAAACCCCTCCAAAACTTATGGCTTAAAACAGCAACACTAATTTTGCTCACAAATCTGCATTTGGAGCAGGGTTTGGTGGGCACAGCTCATCTCTGCTGCACATTGCATCAGCTGGGACCACACTGCTGGAAAATAGACTCACTAACATGGCTTTCAGCTGAGATCTCGGTTGGGTCGAAGGCTGAGCTTCCTGGCTCCCTTCCATGGGAGCCCTCCGTAGGGCCTGGGCTTCTTTACGACATGGTGGCTGAGTTGCAAGGGCAAGAACCCCAAAAGAGAGCCATGCAGAAGTTGTATACCATTTATGACCTAGCCTTGGAAGTCATAGAGCCTCACTTTCACTATACTCAATTCATTGAGGCCATCACGAAGGCCCATCTGCAGGGACAAAGATGCTACTGCTTGATGGGGGAGTAGCATAGTTCTAAAAGAGCATAGAGAGATGGAAAATATTGTGACAGCCATTTCTAGAAAATGCAATTTTCTGTGATTTAAAAAACCCTCAAAATTGCAAATATTATTTTCTCCTATAATGGGCCATACTATCTCAAGGTTTTGGTGAACAAAATATTGCCTTTCAACATGACAATGTAAGAACATCCTCATATTCATTTAAATTTGAAGGCCACAGTTCCATTAGCAAACATGTTCGTCCCTAGACAGGCTCTAGTTTGAAATTCACTGGCATTTGGCCTAGTTTACAGTCCAAACTCCTGAGACAAGTGGTATGAGACTGAATTCTCAACAGCTACAGGCAAATGGTGGTGGTCTTTGGATGGTATGATTTAGGATTGGGCTAGGATAGGAAAGTGAAAGATTCAGGTGAACAAACAAGACTGCCTAGTACCCAAGAGCCATTTATTTTTCCATTGACCCATAGAGAAGATTTTCCAAGGATCCCTCTTTTTTAGGCCAGGCCCTACAACCACTAAATTGAATTTGACTCAGTAAATTGGTTGGAAAGGTGAACACCAGAAGTTCTCTAACTAGGCTCAATATTTTTTGACAAAAGCATGACTTTCAAACTTTTTTGGACACACCCTACAGTAAAAAATGAGATTTACATCACAACGCAAAAGACATACACTTTTAATACAGATATAAAACAATTTATATGAAACAACTCTTACATTTACCATATGTAACACACCCTGATATTTTCTATTAACTTTTTACTCTATTTTGTTCTGGTCTGTTTAATTTTATTACTTAAAAAATCAAAACTGGGCATAATTCAATGAAGTGATTTGACAACCTACTAACGAAGTGTGGAACTAGAGGCCCTTCTCCAAGCTGTTTTGTTTCTCATTACATCAAACTGAAAACCACTCCCCACTGGGATTTCACCAAGCCATTCCTGGTGAAGGAGGCACCCACACACTGAAGACAAGTCACAGAATAATTAAAGTAAAGGAATTTTAAATATAGTTTTCTCTACTCAAATGAGAAAAAAAAAAACTTTAATTTTGTCTGATCATAAAATATTGGAGACTTTGGGTTAAACCTGGAAGGTTGAACACAAGTACTTATAGCTGCTGTTTCCTCAAACCCTTACAAAATGATGCAAGGTGTGGGGGATTAAAAAGAGGCAAGGAGAATGGGGGAGTAGACAGCAGCAACAAAATTCAGGAGTGAGGGCAGAAAGCAGATAGAGGAGTAGCCTCTAAGGACAGACTTACTAATATATGCAAACCTAGGGAAGATACATCTCACGTGGCCTTGGGAGAACCCAGAAGCAAAGTCACAGAACCTACGAAGTCTCAAATTCTGCAGGCACCTACTCCAGACAGTGGGAGCCCAGTGGGATTGAACATAGGAAATGGGATGAAAGTCCATGGAAGAAGATGTACTACCGGACAGCTGCAACTTCCTCACCCTGGCAGAAGACTGATGTTGACCCTCTTGGAGATCAAAATAGGATAACTCTGGTCTAGAACATCAGGCACAAGGGAATGCTGAGGTCTAGACTACCAACAGGTAATTACGTGAAATTTCCATTCTGAATATTGAGACCCTCAACCCTACTTACCACCAGACTCACTAGCCACTAAATACAGCCTCCAAAAGGAAAGGAGAAGATTCTTCTCTGAGAAACTTGGCAAAGCCAAAAGAAAAGACCTAAATCCTGACATCAGGTGTTCTCCTAGGATGACCTGAAGAGATCACCCAACAATGGAACCCATAGTTGATAAACCACAACTATATGCACAGGATTTCCAATTCTCTCTTCAATGCTCCACTTTTAAATTTTAGCAGACATCTAAAGGCACTCCAGCCATAAGAGAAAAGCTCTGACATGGAACAGAGCAAAACAAAAAAACAGAAAAAAAAGTAAATTAGAGGAAACAGAGCCCATGTCAAAAAAGGAAAATTATTCCTAAAAATCATTAATATTTTCAGAGAAATCAATAAAAACTATCACATCAATGAATCAAAAACAATATCCTATAGAAAGGGAATCATCAGAAAATAAAAAATGAGCTCTTAAGAATTAAAAATATGATAGTAGAAAAGAAAAATCCAGTAGAAAGTTGGAAAGTATAGTTAAAATCTCTTTTAAAAAATAAGAGAGTATTTAAATTTTAATTTTAAAAGATCTTTAAAATTAGAAGATTTGTCCAAGAGGCCCAATAACTAACTATGAGAATTCAAGAAGAAAAAGAAAGAGAGGAGAATATTATTTTTTAAATAAATAACTTCATAAAGTTCACCAGAACTGAAAGACATGAGTCTCCAGATAGAAACCACCCATCAAAGACCTATAAAAATAGGTGAAAATATATCCATACCAAGGATTATTAATTTGGCAATTTCAGAGTACTGCCTATAGGAAGAAGACCTTAAATATTTCCATAAAGATAATAAAATATTATATACAAAGGACTAGGAATCAAAATGTTTTTGGACTTCTCAACAGCAACTCCAAAGCTAGGAAAAAAGTATTTTCAACCTGGAATTCTATATTCAGCCAAACTATCAACAAGAATAAAATCAGAATAAAGACATTTTCAAATTTTCAAGACCTCAAAAAATATTATCTTTTAGGCACCCTTCTGTAGGAACCAACTTGAAAGGTGCTTCCCTAAAATGGATGTCTGAGCCCATCCCAAGAGAAAAGCAGAGGGAAACAGTTGACAGCTGTGAGCAGGCCTGGCAAGAGGCCATGCAGTCTTGGAACAAGAGAAGGGTAAAATCCAGGAAAGATGCCAGCAAGATGGTAAAAGTGATGGATTCCTGAAATGTTTGAATATCTTGAGAAGAAATGGTCTCCTGGTGGAAAGTTTGAAAAAGAATGAGTGATAATTTTTTTTAAAAATTAACCAGCAAATATTTAAAAAAGACTTTTTAAAGTCTGGAGGAAAAGTTACACATGAATGGAAATGTAAGTACACATAGCACATGGCGTGGGTTGGCTGCAGGTGGTGTTGACCTACAGTCATGATAACGTACACATTGCACATGGACCTATGACGTGAGCACGGCGGGATGATGGAGAATGGAAGGAACGCATGGAAGTGTCTGAACCCTCATCTGGTACATGAAGAAGTCAGTCCATAATATCTAAAACTGAACAATAACAAATAACAGTTAAGCCATTTCATTTGAAATGGAGTAATAAACACTCAACAGCTAAGACAGTTCAAACTAGTTGGCTTCTAATGTGGTGGGAGTGAGGAAGGTGATAGGTACACTACTACTCTTATTATCAGCCTTATGGAACTATATCATTTTTTAAACAATATACCTGTATAACTTTGTATTTGTGTGAAGTGTATATTAAAGAAACTATTGACAAGTGTAACATTAAAATTAAATTTGAAAAAAACAAAAGGAATCCAAGCATATGGAAAATAGAAAAAGCTTTTCTGAAATTCTTAATTCCAGATGTATTAACTATCTATTTAATATATGCTTCTTCATTGTCTTTTTTGAACACAACTAAACCAAAACAGGACCATGTTAAACTATATTGTGAAAATCCACTCTTCTCAAAGAACAATATCTCTTGGATGTCTCTCTTTGTGGATACATGTGGACAATCTCAAAATCGTTGTCGTGAGGACAATATTAATGGCTGCTAAGCAGAGCCATTTTGAGGATTAAATGCTTATGAGACACTGAATGTGGAATCACTATGTAAATTATAAAGCAAGATAAGTAGTGTTGGTTATAGCTATAATTATAGTTAAAAATACAGAAAATTTGATCTGAAGCCAAAGTGCTTGATTAAGTGGTGTACTCCATGATCAACAGATATTCTCATTCATCATACCCGGAGATCACAGAAATCATGGTGGAAGCTGCTGGGTTTTCAGAAGTACACCTGAATTAGAGCATGCCATGCATTATTTAAAACCAGGAGAAACAGCCTAACAGATGTTCTAGATAATGGCTGTTTGTCATAGATATTATCCCCTTTGTCTGGGAACATGTACTCATGTTTATAAAAGCCCCTCTTGGGTTCCACATACTGCATAATGATGGAAATGATTCTTTAAAATGCAGCCGCTGGACCACATTTTTTTCAACTGAGAATCTAGTGTGACCAAAACACAGCTTTGGGCTGACAAGCCAACTTGTTAACTTTATGTGGTGTGAGGAGCGGGGTGCAGACCTGGCTCTGCTTCTTGTTAGCTGTCACTAAATCTCCATGAACCTCAGTCTCTTAATCCCTAAAATAGTACTAACAAGACTTTCCTTCCACATTTGTTATGCAGATAAAAAATAATATGCATGATGTGCCCGGCATATTGGAGGAATTTGCTAAATCAAATCTATTATTGTTTTGTATAGATTTATATGGAAGAGATGCAAGGAGACAGCTTCATTTGCTTTATTTTTCACATATTCTAGTAATACATTCTACCTAAGCTAAAGCAATGAAAAGAATTAATTCCTAGACCCTTCCAACTGAATTTGAATTTGCCAAATATTAATTTCACATATGTGCACCTGACGGTAGCCAAGATCTACAGCAAGTAGGGCGTACACTTTGGTGTCCAACCTAGGTCTAAGACCAGGATTTGCAAACTTAGAAACAAGAGGTCTTGGGCAAGTTAATGTATACCTTGAAGCTCAGCTTCCTCATCTGTAAAATGGGAATAATAATATACACCCCAGAGTATTGTTATAAAGATGTAGTGAGAGCATAGTTGTAAAATCTAGCACAGTGCCTGCTTCATTTTAAATGATCCACCAAACATAGCTATTTTTATTATAGGACCCATATTCTCTTAATATCTATCACCAATAAGAGACAATAATGCATGGATTTCCAAAGTAGAAACATACTCACAGACTAATAGATATTAGTTTTTAAAGAGTTGACATGCTTTTATAATGAAAGAATAGCAGAGGTTTCATGTCGGCATCAGTGTAATGATACATTTTATTCCACTGATACAAAAGGCTGTAGGTAACTTTCTTTTAAAGCTTTAATAGGTTTAAAATCAAAAGACTTCTGACAGCAAATTGTTTTGATGTTAGCTAAATTAACCAAAACAAAAGAAGCAAGAAAGAATAAAGGGGGAAAAGTTTCTAAGTCTTAGAATCTCGCCTTAACTCTGCTCTAATTCATTGAATGGCCTTGGACAAGCCCAAGTCTTTGTTTCTTTGTTTCTAAAAAGAAAGTTTCCCTCTGTCCCTGCTAGTATTCAACATTTTCCTGGAGATACCAGTCAATGCAATGAAATGGGGGAAGGAAGTTAAAGGTGTAAGAATGTTAAACGATGGGTCAACATTATGGTTATTTTGCAGACAATATAATTATCTGGATAGAATATTCTGGAAGATGTACAGACAGACAGATTTAATTAAAAAGTTCAACAAGAATTGCATTTGCAAGATAAACACATAAAAAATTAATAATATTCCTTTACTGCTACAATGACCAATTAGAGATTGGAATCGGAAAAGAAAAGATCTTTTTTATCACAACAAAAACACTACAAGATGCCCAGGAATAAATTTAACAAAAGATGCATACAACCCTCATGGGGAAAATTATAAAATATTATTAAAAGACATGAAATGAGATTGGGGAAATGGAGAGACATGAAATGTGCCCACATTTGAGAATACTCGATATTACAATGACAGTACTGCTTCCCAAAACTGATCTATAAATTCCATACAATTTCAATCAACACCCAAACCAAACCTTTTTTTTGTAATTTGATACACTGATTCTATAATTCATGTAGAACCAGGGTGATTGTCTCTAAGTGGACATTTGACAATGTCTGAAGCTCTAGAGGGTGGAGACCAGAGATGCTGCTTGTTCCCCTACAATGCACAGGACAGCCACAGAGAATAATCTGGCCCAAGTATCACTGCTTGGGCCAGAGCTGAGAAACCCTAATATAAAATAGCAAAGGTTCTGGAATAGACAAGGCTAATTCAAAAAAGAAAAACAGAGATATTGCCTTACCAGATATTAGAACTTAATATAAAATTTTAATAATTAAAACCATGTGGAAGTGATGCAGGGATAAACACATTTATAAATGCAGCAGAATAAAAAAACAAACCCACATATAAATGGGATATAAGAGAGGGCAGCCAAGTAGCCACTAGCTGTGTGGTCTTGGGCAAGTTACTTAACCTCTTTGTTCTTCCTTCCTTCCCTCAACTGCACATTGAAGGTAAAAGTAGTACCTCCTTCATAACTGGTGGGGGGATTTGATGAACTAACCCAAGTAATATGTCTTAAGAACAGAGCCTACTACACAGCCAGAACTCTGGGAAGGTTGGCTACTGTTAATATTGTTGTCTTTCTAAGAAATGTTACATGTCCTACTCACCTACCTAAAGGATTACCCAGGTTGGAAAAAACCAGTCAGTTCTTAATTATCCATGTTAATAGAAACAAGCAATAACACTGAATAGAAATAGCACAAAATATGGGCAACCTAAAACTGCACTAAGACAATAGCTGCTAACCATGGGAAGCTATTTAAGTTTCAATTAATTAAACAAAATTTAAAATTCAGTTCTTCAGTTGCACTAGCCATATTTTGCATGCTCAATGTCACACATGGCTAGTGGCCACATATAGGACAGGGCAGATGATAAGTATTTCCATCATCATAGTAAGTTCTATTGGACAATGCTGACCTAAAAGCCATATGCAAAAAAATGTATCTTCTTACTTCTATATGGAGAAAAGAATCTGCATTCTCTAGGGACAGGTAAGCAGGTGATGAGTGAGGCAGGCAGCAGGGCAGGGGTCGCGGGGGGAGGTGTCTTCCTTGGGTTACCACGTCACATACTGTATCAAATATTCCCAAATAATCTACTTTGACTTTTTCTTCATTTAAAAAATATTTTATTTTACACTTTAAAAACTTGCTTCTGTAAAGCCAAAAATCCAGTCTAAGACATTTTGATAACTCAGCATTACCAATTAAGACACCACTATAGGTGACAACTGTGACTCATCAGAGAGGGCCACAGTGCCTGTCTATTTGCACATGAATGTCCTGGTCTGAAGTCATTACACATCCAGTGTGTTTACGGCTCAGTAAGATGTCCTTGCTTAGGTTTTCTATTACTGTTATCATGGGGGATCAAAACAGACAGATGCATTTACTGGTTTCCCTCTAACGATAACAAAAAGAAACAGTTTATAAAATCAGATTATATGAAAAATTGCCTAATGATAATAATTTATAAGCTCATTGTGGAATAATGATGTATTCAAGAGTTGTCGTTGTATGATGAAAGAAAGGTAATATGAAAGATTTTCTCTGTGAAGAATGACTACAGATGAATTGCGCCGAGATACAATTCTCTGATAAGGGACAATAAGAACCTCTAGAACACTTAATAATAGACTACTCAGGGTGAATTGAGGATTGCAATAAAAGCCCATAAATTAAAAAGTTTCCATATGATTTCTGATAAAAAGACATGCCAAGGTGAAATAAAGAATCATTGGAATCAACTGATATCCTGCCTATAGCCCAGCGGGTCGTGAAGGGAAAATTTCTAGAAAGCCATATAAAATATAATTTCTTAAGTTTGGTATTTTTAAAACCTAGGTTTCAATGACATCTACTTAGAATTCCTTTGCTGGGGAAAAGAAAATTTTAGAAAAGAAGAAATAAGGTTTCGATGGAATTCAGATAGTATCCCTTCTCACATCAAGCCCTGGGGAAAACGGGGTACATGGTCTCTACAGTATAAGCACATCTTGTTAATTTATTGGAAGCAATGAATCCCACAAGTTCACATTGTTTTTTCACAGATGAAAGAAGCAGGCCACAGATGAGAAACCAGGGCACAGGGAAGCTAAGCTATGTGCCGAGGTATCATATGTACAGAGTGATGAAGCCGTGATTTGGACATAGGCAGGCTGACTGCAGGTGGAGGGTTAGTTGCAATCACTACTCAGCAGTTGCCTGAATGTGACACATCTGTACCATGTCCCACTCTGCAGCAGCCAATAGGATGAGAAAGTTCTTCTAGATATATCAAATTAAAAGAAAAAAATATATATGGGAAAGGGAAGTTTTGGAATAGCACAAGATCAAACACAAGAGTTAAATAAATCCTGAAGTAAGACTATACCTTTTCTATATGCACATTTGTGTACACGTAGAAAATATATACATCAGGTATCTAAAATAGACACCAAAATCTAATAGCAGATACCTTTGGGAAGGAAGGAGGGGTTGCAAGAGAGGAGGGAGAAAGGTTCAAGTAGGATTTTTGCTTTTTTCTTTGAGTACTTCTTTGTTATCTGGTTTCTTCTATGACTATGATATATTCTTGAGTTGCTCATGAATTAAATAAATAGCCTTGTGTGTGTGTGTGCATAAATACACACACACCCACAAATATGTCTGAACAAAATGACTACCTTAAAGTCACGAAATCTTTCAAAACATTACCAATTTGGACAAAAGGGAAAAATGCCATTATATTACTTGCCAGAACTTACAAGTCATTCGGTCAAGTTATGAGCCATTTTTTCCAAGCAGAGGGCCTACCGAGGGAAGGGTGTGGTAGTCCAGGAAAGCATGGACTGGAACAGACCTGAGCTTCAGTCGCTAATAGCCCCTGCCTCCAGATCCATAGTCACGCCACTGCCCAGAAGGCTTTCTGACATCTTGTCCTTAAAGTTGTGGGAAGTCACAGCACAGCACTTCTTAGAAAAGTCTGGGCCATGCTTGGGCATTTCGCACCTGCTGTGTCGTAGATCAGCTGAGCTTTCTGCTTTCCTGGAGGTTCTGCACGCTACCTAATACATTTCGAGTAATCCATAAATCAGGGTTTCTCAACCTCAGCACTGGGAACATTTTGGCTGGATAAATCTTTACTGCACGGTGCTGCCCTGTGTACTGTAGGATGCTTGGCAGCGTTCCTGGCCTCCACCCATGAGGTGCCAACAGCACCCTTCCCTGTTACGATAACCAAAAATGTCCCCAGACATGCCCAAGTGTCTCCTGCGGGGCAAAATCACTCCTGGTTGGGAACCGCTGCTCCAAGTTCTTACACTAGCTAACGTTGATATAGGCCCGTCTCATGGAGCTTTCTAAATAGTAGACCCCCTATTCTTTGTAATCCCACAAATAAATATAAAACTGCTTCAGAGTAGAAGTATGTGAAAAATAAAAATCAAATTAAAAAACCAGTCAAGCATTTATAGTTAACAATAAGGTACTGTATATTTCAAAATAGCTAGGAGAGATTTCTGAATGTTCTTAGAAAACAAAGACATGATAAAAGTATATGGTGATGGATATGATAATTATCCTGATTTGATAGTTACACAATGTATATGTGTATCAAAACATCACATTGTACCCCATAAATATGTATGATTATTATGTCAATAAAAAAAATAAAAAGAAGTATGAGATGCAATGAGATATCATATCCAAGGTCAATTCCAGGAAACATAAATCATCACATCTGATTCTTGGCAGAAAGCATTTAATTGGTGTACTTAGTGCTTCCAAAATCTTTAGAAGGGCTGGAGGAGCAGACTCTAGGCTAGACCTCCAAGTGGCTCTCAGAGCAGAGCAGTGCAGTATCATGGACCCATTCCACAAGAAGCAGCTGCCAACCAGGACAACCAGGACAATGGGAACCAGGACCCCAGTAAAGAACCTCCAGGAACACACCATCTTCACTGTGATGCAAAGATGAGTAAGGAAACTGTCATCACACCAACTAGTGGTCTAGACCACAGCACACCAGACAGATACGCATGGGAAAAATAACAAGTGTCCTTCCCTTGGCCTCTTGACGCTACAAAACTATAACCCGCCAGCTGGAAAGGGACCACAGGACAACCCTACATCTCCACATCTGCCTGCCTTGCTTTGCCCCTACCACGCCCCTCACTCCACAGGCACTTCCAAGTGGCATCCAGAACTCCATCCCCAAGGAAGTCTGAGAAATATAGTTTTCTGTTGAAAGGTTCAGGAGGAGTGTGGAGCAGGCCTGTCTACCGAAGCCTCCTCAGCATATGCTACAGGGACTTGAGCTGACCAGGGTGCCAGGGAAGACCTTTCTGAGAATAGGGTACTTAAGTAAGGTCTGTCAGCTAAGGAGGAATTATCTAGTCAGATCCTAGAAATCTTCTGGAAAGAACAATAAAGCTTAGACACTAACAAGTGACAGCTCACTGTTGAGGGACACCAAGTGTACGACTGGCACAGGATGGAAATGGTGCATGACAAAGTGAAGCTGGTGTGGTCTGTGTAGCTGTCACTGTGGGTGTCCTGCCCATGCCCCTCAGCATGGCCCTTCCACACCAAAGGCTGCTTCCGGAAAACACAGGAGCACACGGGAGCACGCAGGACAAGCCAGGACTGAAGAACCAGAAACATCCTCAACCAGCGATGGGTAGGGATTTGGAGCACAAAGACCTCAGAGTGCTTGTCTCGTCCTGTTTTTTCTACACCGCCCGCCAGAGCTTCCTAGAGGAATTATGCCCCAGTTGCCCCATGTAACTGGCTTAACATCACTCCCTTGACTGGCTGCCTTCCCTCCCCTGAGACTTCTCCATGCCCTGGAGGGGTTTTCCCAGATCGTCCCTCAAATCTCTCTCTCAGGATCTGCTTCTAGGGAAATCTGAACTAAAATATCCTGAAACCGAAGTTGTTTCCTTAGCACTTCCTGCCCGATGGTTCTAAATTGATGTGAGACAGACGTAGGGAGGTGTTTGAGGGAATTCGGTGACGGTTTATGTACTCAAGACCTTGGTGCTGACCTTAGGACTCCAAGAATGACACTGAATGAGAGAAACACAGCTGACAAGAGAGGTCCCCGTCTTTAGGGCCCCGGCTTTCTGGAACTCTAGAGAGACAACTTTGCATTTTCTCAGATCCACACTTGGACGAAACACTTGCTCATTTCGTAGGGATCTCAGATTTCGGGCGAGTCATTGGACTCTTGGAAGAGTCCTCAAGGTTTGGAAGAGTGCACAGCCCCACTCCCAAGCATCCGGTTAACCTGCTCTGATGTGGATATTTCCAAGGTGTTCTACCCGGATGTTAAACATCTCTCTTTGAGTGCATAAATAGTTCACTTACAAGTGTCATCAGTAACTTTTGGTGGCTCAGTTTAGATCACTGACAGAGTGGCTCTAAGGAACCTCATGGCCATTTTTATAAGGCTGCCTACAGTGCAGATCCCATTCCTTCTGAGCTGGAAGAAGAGACACACTCCCAAACCCATAAAGCAACAGCCACCGGGTCTATGTGACTTCGATAAGCTACACTATAAAGGAAAACCCCAAAGAAGCAGGGAGGGGTTGTATATGAAGTCCCACCTGGGAACGTTTGGGGTGATGGATATGTCCCATATCTTGATTGTGACGGTGGTTACATGATTGTGACATTTGTTACATTTGCCAGACTCATCAAAAATAAACCAAAGGTCCACAAATTTTATTGTGTGTGAGTTGTACCTAATGAAGCTAATGAACATTTTATAATTTATGAGAAACTATGCAGTAATTGTCTCAATGACTTATTTTTTATTTGTTGATATGTAGTAATATATGCTACCTATTAAATAGATTATCTGTCGTTAATAATAGTACTACAATAGTGCAATAAAGATAATCCATTTTTGTTAGGTATATTCTTTATTCTCCGGAAATTCTAAAAACTACCCAACTGGAATTCTGCAGCTTGTAAGGAAATAAAAGGAGATGATAAAGACCACTTGTCTTGGAAGCAAACAGATATGGGTTCAAATATTGCCTCTGCTGCCTTTCTAGCTGCAAGACTTTGGCAATTTGACTCAATCTTTGCTCAACCCCAACGGCCACACCTACTTGCAAGGAAATCTCGGAAGTGCCACATATATTGTGCACAATCATCTGTCCAGCCATGAATTTGGATTCTGTTCCTTTGGAAGAAGCCACTGCAGGTTGAGGTGGGGAGAGGGGGTGCATCTAACCCTCTCCACCGGAGAGTGCCTTTCCTTAAACACACATTGGCCTTTGGGGATAACCCCACGAAAAGCAAAATTCTATTTCTTTTTTGGAAAATACCTACACTTTCATTCCACCACCCACGCAGAGGCCCATTGACCCACAAGCTTTGGAAAGCCTGAGTCCTTTGGGGCCCACACCAGCAACCTCTGGGAAGGAGGCTTTCTCCCGAGCCACCAGACTGGATCCACCACCCTGTGTCAGCAGCCAGCAGTGGTGGTGCAGGCCACCATTCTGAGCAGTCTGCCCCCTTTGTCCCATTTTTTCTCTCCTCAGTAAGATGAGACCAAGCCCTTCTGTGCTCAGCTCAGACACAAGTACCAACAGGGTCCAGCTTGCCCAGCTACGTCCTTTGGAAACACAGCGTGCACCTGTGCTACGTCTATTTGTGAAACCAGGGAGTGACACAAAGGAGAGAGAAGAATCCTCTCGACATGAAATAACAGCATAGTGTGTTTCTGTATCATCTATCCAGCAGTGACTTTAAATCTGGAAGAGTATTGGGGGTGGGATTCCAGCCCCTCACCATTTTGCGGGGCTCCCTGGGGAAGATGGAAGGACATACAGCGGTAAGATGAGAGGCAAAGTACTAAATATGAGGATCTTGCATCCTTTTCGTTTCAGCAATAGCCATGTTTGCTCACGGCTAACCAGTCAGGGAAGGAAGATGATTTATTATAAGCTGTTGCAGAATATATTATGCATGGTAGAGGCATGGAAAGGTCTTTGATATGTATCTGAAAGAGCTTCAAACCCATAAAAGAGATAAATTTTGTATGAAGAGTGTCACTGAGAGGCCGGGAAGAATCTCCAACACATCTTCATATCACAGGGAATAATGAAGGGCTGCTCTAAGCACACAATCCGGGCATTAATTTCACTTAAAGAGGCCTTCATTAGCATATTGATGCACACAACTTCACATTGTAAGCCGTCTGTGCTATTGGGAAACACAGTGAAAGACTCTCTGGTCAAGGCCTTGATCCATGGTCAAGGCCTCGGGTATGTGTTTTTCTTAATTGTTTCACCTTGAAATGTTGATCTGGTCTCTGGTTCCCTTCTCTTAATCCTCCAAAACCACAATTTGAGTACAGTAAGCTGCCTTCTTTTACTTTTCTCTTAACTCCCAGCCCCTATGCAAGTCCTAGCATCTGGCCTAAGCCTCCTGGAACACACGCTCCTGTGGCCTGTGGCCTTTTCCAAGGGCCTGTTCTGCCAGGGTCTGCCGGCATGGCGCTGGGTCCCCATAGTCTAGGACTGTCTCCTTTGACCCAGCCTTCGTTCTCAGACCAGGCCTTAGGTAAAGCAGGTAAGAGCTCTCCCAAAGCATCTCACAGCACTCTGGCACTCAACTGGTTACTGGGCAGACAACATAATATTTGTCGAGAACGCCTCTTGTTCTTAAATTATAGTTTCCTGCTCCAAGCTGCAGCTACTGTTTGAATTGGGCTGCACCTAATTATGGTTTTATTTGCTTTAATAAAGAGATATCCAAGTGTGCAGAGAGTTGCACACAAAACAATAATAACAATAATAATAGCAGAGTGTCTCTCTAAACATCTGCAATTAAGGCAGTCATTGTTAATTGCATTAATTAACCTCCCCCATGAAGCAGCTGGTGAGGTTTCCACAACAGGGAAAAGAGAAAGCCGATTCCCAGCAGAGCTGGGTTAGCGGCTTGCTGGAGAAGCTATCCCCTGGGTCACCCCCTCCCTGTGCTTTCGAACGGAAGCACATTTCCGCCTAGCCGATCACCACCCAGGGACCAGGGCCGAAACCGCCCCACTGCTGGACGAGTGGTGCTTCGTGGCCAAAGCACCCACTGGCCACAGAAGCCCGATGGGATCCTAAAGCTTATTGAGAGGCGGTCCTATTGATATGCCAGTCATAACAACCACGATTATAAGAGTGACACTGATTCAGCCCAGTTCTCAAGTCTCCAAAGCAGGAGGACCCGATAGAGCAGCCCCTCCCCACTTTGGTCCAAGGGGCAGTGTCCTGCCCTTTGCAAGATGAAACGAGAGAATTTGGCAAAATCCTGATCCTAAATGTGATTGTCCATTTCCCAGTGGGGAAACGTGATTTTAACATTTTGCAGAAATGCACAAATATTGTCACATCCTCCACAAGTGGAGGCATTTATGACTGTCTTATTCTACAAATGAGAAAAACAGAGCGTGACCAGGAAGTATTCACCCTTTCTACAGCCACCGAGTTATTCAGAGCTGGTACCAGGCTCCAAGTCTCCTGCTCGTGCTCAGTAATTTCATGGAGTATATAGCCAGTGTCTAAATTATTTTTAAATGAAGGTACATGCGTGAACCTTTGTTCTCTGCCCAAGGAACTAGATGCCTTAGATTTAACAAAATATTTTCTTTAATCTGAACTAGCAACTATTATACTAATTCTCCAATTTTGGTTACTTGACTAACATTAAATGCCTTCCATTAAAAAAATTACAAATATGTAAAGAATGACATTTCATGTATTCAGTCAACAAATATTTGCTGTTCGTGTAATATGTGTCAGGCATTGTATACTAGGTGCTGGAGATAAAACAAAAGCAAATGCAAAAAAAAAAAAATGCAGTCGTGAAGCTTCCATAAGGAAGAGCAGCTCACAACGAAATGTTGAAGTATGGCCATGCTAAGTGTCTGAAAGGAGAGGCATGTGGCATAAAGAGACACGGAACATCATAAGGGCATTTACAGGGCCAAGCTGTGTGTAGGGGAGAAGCAGGCAAGGAGCAGGGCAAAGGCTCCCTGCAGAGGGAAGAGAGGGGGGCAGAGGCCAGCGGCGGGAGGACCAAGGCAAGATGGCCGGTGAGGTTGGAGAACAGATAGCAGTGGGGGAGGGGAGGTGGGCTGGAGAGGTAGGTGGTCAAGGGCCCAACCTGCAGGTCCCTGCAGTCCCCGTAATGACAGGAAGATGCAGAAAGCCACCAGAGGGTTCCAGCAGGGGAGCAGCAGGCCCAGGCGAGCGTCATGAGAAAAGCACTCTGGCTGCTGCATGGACAAGGATGGTGCAATGGCGCCAGGAGGGGTGGGGAGCCCAGCTGGGCGTGAACCCCAATGGTGGTGGTGGAGAGACGCAGAGGGTGGCATGGAGAGGTCATTGTGGAAGGCGCAGTCAGTAGGAGTAGGAGCTGGTGGCGAATTAGGCCTGGTGGAGGAGGGGCCAGTGAGGACCCCTAGGCAGTGCCACAACCTGTGTTGAGGGACCTGGCAGAGGACGAGTGGGAGGAGGAAGAACTGAGTTTGGTTTTGGCTGTGAAGACTTTAGGTGCCTCTGAGATACCCGAGAGGAGACCCTGAGCTGGGAATATAAGCCGAGACCCCCAGGAGAGACGCCAGCCAGCGCCTGAATTTGAGAGTCACGGGTGCGTGGGTGGAAACTGAAGCCACAGGAGTGGATGAGGTTGTGTCAGGACAAAGTGTGAAGTAAGAAGAAAAGAAAGCTCAAGGCTGAGCCTAAGCAACTCTAGCATCTAACTCCGGAGGAGAAGACAGTGAAGAAGGCTTCAGGTGAGAGAAACACTGTGGCAGGAGGGGCAGAGGGGAAAGCCAGGGCAAGAGGAGCCGGGAGTCAAGCAAATCAGTGTGTCAAGGGAGAAGGAGCCTGAGAGGCCACTGAGAGTTAAGAGAAAGCGATGCCTGGAAAATGTCCTTTGAATGTGGTGACAGGGAAATCAGTGGCGGCCTCAGCAAAGATGGTGGGAAGGGTAAGGAGGGAGACAGAGGGTGCAGGGAATACACGGGGCATGGCTTTCTAGAAGTCTGTTTGGAAGTGAGGAGGAGAGAAGTGGGGCAGTAGCTGCATGGGAGAGTTTGGGGATGAGGGCAGGTTTGGCTTGATTCTCTAATAGATATTTGAGGATGGATAACAGCTAATGGGGAACACTCGCTGAATGCTCCATTTAAGAATCGTACAGTTCTTTGTAAGTAAATTTTTACTTAACAGAAAAAGAAAACTTGAAATCTAGCCTATGATATGCATGCTAAAGTATTTAGGGAGGAAGTGTAAAATGTCTGCAACTGACTTTGAAACGCATATTTTTAAAAAAAAAAAGCATTGTTGGATGGCTAGAAGAATGGACAGGACAGGTATGTGCACAGGCATAGACAGCAAATGTCAATTGCAGCATCTGGGTGGTGAGTATACAGCAGACTCTGTATAATTCTTTCAACTTTTACAACATTGGTGGAAAAAAATAATAGGAAGGGTCCAGTTGACAGAAGAAAACTAATCAAAAGCAAAAAAAAAAAAAAAAATGAATGCAGTAAGTTTCCCAGGAAGGGGGGAGGAGATGGGGTTGTGGAGGGCAGGTAGGGGGGTGAGGAGTTTCACAGAAACACGGGGAAGGAAAATGCATGTAACTCTCCTACTCCGGCACATTAGCCAAGCAGTAGATCCAGACGCCGTCCCAGGGCGTCGCTGAGGAGCTAGGCTTTTCTTACTCTGACAATGAATTTGCAACAATCCCCGTGATTTAAGGCAAACCCTACAAGGTGATTAGAAACATGTTGCTAAACAGGCTAAAGCCCTTTGAACTTCCCCTCAGACTCTCTCCAAGCCTCCTGCCCACACCACGGGACAGACAGGTGCAGTGAGCTCACGCCACATGTCTAAGCCACCTCTTGATAGGTGTCAGCTCTATCCCCTCTGGAGCCCCAGCGAGCACAAGCTTTGGAATCAACAGACTTGGGGCTTGAGTCCCAGAGAGGCCCTTCGGTAGCTTGGTGACCTCAGTCAGTCTTCTCCCCTGTAAAATGGGAGCAAGAACCACTCCTAGTCATTGAAAGGGCTAAAGGAGTGAGGCCGTCCATATCCACAATGTCTAGGCCCACACCAGCTCCATAGTAAGTGCAAAATGCAAATTGCTGTTTCTCAAAAATGTGAAATGTAAGTGCAATTCATGCACAAGTATGCACTGTTGTAATTCCGAAGACACTTTACAATGTTTGAGAGAGCAGTGGTGCTCATCTTTTGAAATCCTCTTTTTGCTCTCTGCTCACATCTCAAGCTGCATAAAAAGTGTCCTTTCTGGTGTCCTGGTGCCTTGGGTCATGCTGCTCGACCACATAAAAGCCCATTCGAGAATCATTATAACCCAGGCGGCTTTCAGATTGGCGGCTCGTCCCTTCTGAAGGGTCCCCACGCGGGCAGGGAGAAGTGCCCTGAAGCCTTGTTTTTTCTTCCTTGGGTCAAAGATTCTACCTGCGGTAATTAGCAAGACTGGTCCTGGACCCGACAGAGCCACAAGACCAAACGATGCCCTTCAACAAGCCACATGGAAAAAGCGTCTTTCTGATTGTCTGTTCCCAGATCTGCAAAGCCACCTCTGTGAGCGCCGTGGAAAACTCCAATTCATTAACTGATTTCAACAGAAAAAGACGATCTCAAAAGGCTTGTTGACAACCACAGTAGCCATGGTGGAACCTTATCCTTATCTTTCATTACCCTGCTTTTATTAGGAAAAGAAAAAAAAAAGAGCATTTGTTTTCATGAACATAACCTCACAGAAAGCTTTCATACACAGGAAGCACAAGATAAAAAAAATACCCTTATTGGAGCAATGTGGGACACACTTGAAAATGCAAGGAAAATCTTCACTTTCTATGTGGAAGTCACATTTTCCTCTAGGTTTATGTAGCCCCGGATATAAAAATATTGTTAATTCAATGTGTGTAAGTCCTTATAATATCCCACTGATGGTAGAGTGTAACCTACAACGGTTCAACCCTGCTCTCAACAGAGACAAGATTCA